>JALKAD010000435.1:0-15046 GCA_024500015.1 Ulva compressa | reverse complement strand
GCGCGTCGCGCAGCGGCACGACCGTGTCGCGCCACGCCTGTAGCCATACGCGCACCTCTGCCTCGTGTGACTCCCCCTGCAGCACCTCAGCCACGGCCGCCGAGAAGTCGGCCGCAGTGGCATCGGTCCACGCTGCGGAGTACCACACCTGCACACGCATGTGGACTACGTGAGTGCATATCGCGGTTCGATGCCGTGGAGCATTGCTTGCTTGACTCAAGTCAAGCATCAGTCTCCATGCCGTGCCAGGGTTCCACCCGGACTTCCCAGGATGTGAGTCACATGCACAGGAGGCTTGCTTCCGCAGAACAGCGGAACGGCAAGAGCCATCTTGTCGAGCAGCGGCAGCAGCTCAGCACACCGGCTGCCGCATCTGGCTCAGGGTCAGGAGTTGTTGCACAATAGCCCCTGTACGGCACACACCCACACGAAGCTGTTGTGCGAGTCAGCCCACCGCGCACAGAGTTGGAACAATCCACGGCTGCTCCGGCACACACCAAACATGGACCGCACCTGCACCACGCTGTCCTCAGGCGCCCCCCGCCGCAGCATGCACAGCACGACACGCGTCTTGGCCACAGCATGCGCCGACGCGTCGTACCCTACCCACCGCAGGCCCCCGAGGTCCCCCCCCTCCGCGATCAGCGTCTCCGCGAGCTCCCCGAGATCCACAAACCCTATCGCGACGTGGACGCCGCCGGCGCGCATCGGCACCGCGCGCTGCGGCGTGTTGCCGAAGTTTGCGATGTGCTCCTTGTCGTCGTGAAACGGAAGCCGCGCCGAAAAGTCGACGGCCCCGACGCGCGCCGTCTCCCACCACCGCACGCGGTCCGACCGCCGCAGCCGCTGCATCAGCTTCAGCGAGTCCACGCCAGGGTTCTCCTCGCCCCCCAGCGGATCCTCCAGCGGCAGCTCCCTCGAGGCACTCGTGACTGCGGCGCTGCCCCCCCGCGCGAGAACGAGAATGACCGCCTCTGCCGCGCTCATCCAGTTTCCGAACGTCGACGCTGACGTCAGCGCGAGGTGCCGCATGCATGCGCCCTCAAGACACCCCTGCGGGAACGGCTCGTCCTGCAGAAACGCCTCATCCAGCTGAATTGGCTCCGGCCCCAGCCACAGCCGCACGTACCGCAGCATGTTCGGGTTTGACCGGCCAAACTCGTTGAGCGCGCGCCGGGACTCTGCCGAGTCCTGGATGTACGTGTCCACGTCCAGTTCCATCGTCTGTGCGCGGATCGCGTCCTGCGCCGCAATGGACCCGGGCTTCTGCGGCGCCGCGTCGCTCCCCGGCCCGTACTTCCGCGCGAGCCCGGCGCCTGCGCCGCGACCGCGGCGGCGGCCGCGCGCGCCTGCAGGCTCCCAGCAGCGCCGCCGCCGCTGTCGGTCGGCGCAGCACGCAGCACAAGGCCGCCGCGAGGGCCTGCGCCTCCTGCCATCCCTCGGCGGCGGCCGCCGCGGCGCGCCGCTGCGCGGCCGCGGCGTCGCCGGGGTTCCACAGCAGCGCCGCCGTCACACAGAGGATCGCGGAGTGGTGCTGCTGCAGGTCGGCCTGCGCGGCCGCGAGGCCGTTGAGCAGCGCGGGGAGCAGCGGGAACGCGTCGAGGGCGACGGCCCAGTGCGCGAGCGCTCCCGCGTAATCGTGGGCCTGGAACGTGTCATTGCCTTGCTCCTTGAGCGCACGCGCCGCGGCGACCGGATCGGCGCCGCTGCTCGCCAGAGCGGGCACTTTCTTCTTTGCCTGAACCGGCTCCGACTCGTCCACCCGCAGCACGGCTTGTACGATCGTCCGTGCAACCTGCATGGCCGACGCAGGACCGTCAGTGAGGCACGCTCGTCTGCGAGCCCACCGGCGCGGTACGCCGATCGATGCTGTCGTGGCACACACGGTGCTGCATTGAGGCTGCTGCTATGGAACGCGGCCGTGTCCACTTGCACGGTGTCTACAGGTGGAGATGCCGAGTGGGCCATCGATGCCTTGCGAGGGTGAAGGTGTTGGCTGCAGCCCCTCCTGACTGCCCCCCGGGCGGCACTCGGTTGATGTCGGCTCGAGTGAGCGCCGGGTGCATGCGCGAGAGCACAGGCAGTCTATGTAGCATCATGTCTCACGCTGGTAGTGGCACAACCCGTGATGCTGTTGCTCTGCAAAACAGTGGCTATGGATGCAATGATGCGGTCATGCACGGTCAGATCTCGCATGCGCAGATGTGTTTATGGAGTGCCTCATGCAGGTGGCTGGTGAGATGACAGTGTGAGAGCGACAGGTGGACTGTAGATCAGAGCCAGAGCATGGCTTGCGAGGATCAAACGTGTGCCATTGTGCTTCATGCTCAAGCATCGTGGCTCGATGGCAACACCTGCTTGCTGATGTGGCTGCGTCCGTGCATGCTCGTGGCCTGCAAGTCCTGAGCAATATCTCGTTCTTCTGGGCTCTGTGTGGGTCTCCATGGCCGGACCGGTTTGCCATTCTTGCGCTTCAGGCCCGAGTCTGTTGCAATCATGACCATGGCCTGTGCAGCCCGATGGCAAGCCCGCTCTGGAGGCACCTTGGAGATGGTCATCGCGGCTGCCGCCCTGATGAGAGCCTCGTCAGGCCTCTGTAGGTGCAGGTATGCTGCAGCGCTGTTTTGCAGCAGAGCGCAAGGCAGGCCATCGTTCTGAGTGTTCACAAGGTCCATGGCATGGAGGAACATGGAACTGGCCCTGCTGGCGTTGCCTTGTTTAAGAAGGCTGTTCCCAGCTTCATGGAGGAGCTCTGGAGAGGGTCTGGTGACGGTGCCGCCGTTGCTGGGCAGCTCGGTCTTGGAGGTCATCGCGCGGTACTGCGGGGTGTCGTTGGGATGGCGTCGTGCACCTTGCTTGGCTAGCTCGCTATGCGCGAAGCATACCGCGGGCTGAACAGTCTACAAGCAGCACCTGAGGATCTCTCCGATCAGCAGCTGTAAGTACGAGGTCGTTCAATGCCGGGCCCGTCCACAGGAACCATCGGACAGTGCAAGCATGAAGCTGCACCGGCCTGTGTCAGCACCACAACGACACAAGTACAGTCAGTTGATATAACGTCAAGAAATCTACTTGATAGTCATTAACGCCGGAAGCCGCTCGGCTACAGACGAGCTCGTAGCATGTGCTCGCCCAAGGACGAGCCGATCGACTGCTTGCCGGCTGATGTGATGCGTGAGGGACTTGCTACACGCTTTTTCCAGGCCACCATGCGACGGGGGGATTCCAGGTGACTTTTCAGCCATTCCTGGGCGGACAGCGCGCAGTAGAGCGCGCACGACGGGAAGCGTTAGAGCCGGCCGGCATCTCGACTGCATGATCGTACATGCATGAGCGAAGTGCTCACGTCTCACGCGTGATCACGTGCATATCGAAACCGAGAAGGCCCTGCCAGCGCGCAGGTGCTAAAGTGTCGATATTTTGTGCATTAAGGGCTAGGTGTTGAATGTGTGGTGCGTCAATTCGGCAGGTCGGAAGCACGTGCATATCGGCAGCTTGTTCACGATCCATCGCAACTCTGTGTCGTGCCAGGTTCCCTTTGAGACAAAGCTTGAAATGATTCACGTCTTCTGCAGCTAGATACGGGCTTCGGGGAGCTGGACTGTGTGCGAGGACGCGGTCGCACCATTTGAAATGTGCCGTACGTACTTGAGTCCACATCAGGCCCACTGCAGCTCCCACAGCGCGCATAAACGACCAAGGCCCGTGCCAGCAAGCAGGCATGTATCCAAATTTGTCTACAACGTAGCTGAACTACGCCACCTTGGCAGTTTCACACATCGGGGGTGCAGGGAGCTCGAGGAAGCCTCTGGCAGAAGTTGACAGCAGTGGTCCGGTGGCGTTTTCAATTAATTAGTGTCCTCTCGTGGTTGGAGAGAGGCACAGAGAGCTGTGGCCGCCAGTCGAGTCACGTTGATCCACTGGAAAGTGGCGCTGGCAGCAGCTGTAAGGCGCCGTCCCGTTCCGCCGCACACTGCCGGCCCATGTGCATCCTGGCCACGGCGATGCAGTGGCAGCAACATGCAGCCACCAGGCGATGCGCCCTTGCCCTCCCTCACCTGAACTCTTCTGGTAGCTGCAGTCGAATATGCATGCATGCAGACCATTGTCCGCCGATTGCGCTCGCCACATCATGATGCTTCGCCGGCCACAGTGCCAAACCTACCACACACAACCGGCAGCACCAATGTGCACACCCGCTACCCGCATGCTAGACCCTTGCGGGTCTGCCTGGAGCCCATGGAGCAGGATCACCGTTCAACTGTTCAAGATTTTAGCCTGGGCATCAGGGAGCAACTCTGTAAGATTGGGCTCATGTGACAATTTGAGCAAGAGCATCGTTCAGCCCGCCCAGGCTGCATGAGAATCGGTACTACTAGCAGTAGTACTGATAGTATCGTGCTTGTGATTCAAGAGGGTCCGGATTTTAGGAGCTAAGGCTGAGAATCGAATGGCCCACGCATGCAAATGCGATCACAGCCTTGCAGTTGCCCCAGGGAGCGGGCGCCTTGCCGGCAACGGATGCAGCATGTGCTGCGGCGCCCCTGCCACGCGGCATGCGACGCTCTTGATCATCGGGCTCTTGCAGTGTTCACATGCATGCTATGATATGCTAATATGGATGTCAGAGCATTGGAGGGCTGGAAAAGAGTGGCGTTACATAATCATCGAAGCTGGAAAGACAGCAAGTTGTTGAAACTGTGCTGCTGCGTGTAAATTGAAATAAGAGAAATAATCCAGACATCACTAGGAAGGGTCCCAGAACGGGGAGCAAAGGCGGTACGTAGCTCAACTGAGCTGTGAAGGGCCGCCACGACCACAGCGATGTCACAACGGTGTCATGACGTGTCGGCAGCACTGTCCATGCAGCATGCATGCATGCGCACCCAGCCGAGAGGCATGCACAGCATGGGATAAGGCTTCCGCCACCGCACGCAGCCTGCTACATCCTGTGCAACTGCGTCAGCAGCGGCCGCTGCGCCTGGTGGCGGGCAACCCCCCCCCGCATCAGTGCTAACTGCCTGTATGGTCTACGGTCTATGAAGCGGCAGACTGGCCATGGATTAAAAGCACGGCCTCACGAAGGCACTCATCATGACCACAATTGTGGTCCCCATCATGCCAGGTTTCATGCCCGGCATCATCATCATGATCATTTTTGAAAGTGGTCCGGAGTCCATCGGACACAAGCGCGCACCGGCCGATGAATGCATCGAGCCGGATCTCGGTGACCCCTCCTCACATGCGGCTGAGAGCTTGCAGAAGCGTGGCGTGTCACCATGCGGCCCCACAGCAGGCACAGCAGCGGCGCCGCTGTGGCCCCCGGCCGGCCGGCCGCGGGGGCACCTAGCAGCGGTGCACCTGGATGAGCTCCGTGCAGGCCTTGGAGGCCTTGCGGATGTTCTCCATGCGCTTGCCGCCGTCGGCGATGCCCTCGTCCTCCGGGTGGTCGAGGTCCACCGGGCGCGCGCGGTCGCGCACCTCCTGCAAGAACTCGTTCACAAACCGGTTGCGCGGGTTGTTGCGGCCCGCGCTCTCCCCGACACGCGCACCCGTGTCGCCCAGCATCTGCACAAGCAAGCCACACTTAGCATGTGCACTCATCCGCACACACCGATATACACGTAGCAGCGGCGCCGTTCATGTGCAACGTGACACCATTCATGCGCTTTAAGCTCGTTTACCACATGTGCACGTGGCCCATCAATATCGGGCCGAACGGCCCGTTGCAATGCCGTGTGTGTGCAACGCAGCATGCTGCGCTGTGGAACCGCTGCGGCTTCGGGGACAGCTTGCACATAGGTATAGCATAGTCTCCGGCTTGCAGCCTGCTCAGACAGACTCTAGATCTGTCTCGGAGTGAGCGAGCACGCTTCACATCCAGTATGCACACATTCGGCTTGGATGGATGGAGATGAGGGCTACTAGTAGTCATGACTATTAGCTTGTATTAATGCCGGGGGGAGAAGGGGGGGGGGGGGGGGGCGCACGCGCTTGGCGGCGAGGGCGAGGCCGTCCTCGTGGCCGTCCCCGGCGTCTGTCGACCAGAAGCCGTCAAAGCCGCCTGCGTACTCCGAGAACGTGCAGCGGCCGTCCGCCGTGACGATGATACCGTCGGGCTTGCGCACGCCGCCCACCACGCCAAAGCCCTGTCGGCTGCCTTTCACGCACACCTGGTACTTGCCGTTGCGCTTGCTCGGCAGCCGCACCCTGCACCACGGCACACGCGTCACGCGCCGCGTGAGGATGGAGTCATGATCAGTGCTGCGGATGGCGCTGCGGCAGATGTAATGGTGCGATCGTTGATGAGCAGCCTGGTTTGACATGGCGAGTTGCGTCTGAGCAAAGGGTCGAGCATGTATGGTGAAAACGGGCGCTGTCCTGCGAATGTTGTATCGTACAGCTACAGTCAGCACACAGCACCACAAGCCCTGACTCCGTGGCTCAGCACGCATAGCGGGTGGGGCCGCACCCGCCCTCGTCCCCTTCGTTCCCCTCATTACCCTCGTTCCCCTCATTGCCTTCGTTGCCCTCGTTACCATCGTTGCCCTCGTTGCCCTCGTTGCCCTCATTGCCGTCGTTAGCCGAGTTGCCTGCACCAGGTCCCCGAACTCACAGCACTGCAGCATATGCTTGCCCTGCAATGTATGGCATGCATGCACGTCTTCAATTCTCTGCGCATGTGAAATGCAGCAATCATGGTGGGAACAGCCTATATGTAGCAGCCATGCATATCTGTAGCAGAGCAGTAGGGACCACATGGCCACCGGTACTGCAACTGTCCACACAAGAAACGCAAACATGGTAGAAGGAGCGCACGCATGTGCAAGCGGCGGGCGGCAACGGCGTGCTGTGTGCTGCCTGTCATCGCGTCCTCGCTCACGGCAAGATCCAGCGGCCGAGCCTGTGCAGGGGAGGGAGTGGCTACCAGCGCCAGGGCGATGGCGAGAGTTGCGAGGATGCTCATGGTGGTTGCTCGGGCTACTGAAGGGAGAATGGCTGAAGACGGGACCTGCAGTTCACACTCTGGCTGAGCGCTGATGCTGCACAGGTGCACACTCTGTAGGCTAGTCAGCTGACTGTCAACATCTATAGGTATACCCAATACTAATCATGCATGCCATCTGCAAATTCCATGCATGATCAGCTACCAGTGTTCAGGCTGCAGCCGATCGGAGATCCCACTGCTCCTAGTGTGAGCTTTGCAAATGGCCGTGAGTCTGAGTTGCAACTTCAAGGCGGACAGGCTGGCTTGCGGAACAAGCCAGATCACGGCCACTGAAACACGCACAGGAACATCGGATGTACATCCACGTGGCTAGTACTAGAGTAGCTGCAAGCATAGACACATGTGGCAGAGCTCTGGGCGGGGGTGCGCACTGGAGGGGTTCTGCGGAGGCGGCACTGCTGCTGCTTGGGACTCAGTGTTGATCAAGGTGGTTGGATGTGCTGGGAGGCGGCAGAGTGAGGAAGGTCAGATGGCAAGGTGATGAGATTGGTGATAGATCACTAGCTCATTGCTTAAATAGTTCTACACACCTGTTGCAAAGCATGGCACTGCTCATCATGGCACAGGCTCTGTCGCAGGCAGGAAGATGGTCGCACCCCTGTCGCCACACTGTGATGTTTTCGAATGCCTGCGCGTGGACTGCTGCATGCACGGAGCTCCGCGGAGCTCGCCCGGGCCCGTGTGAGTTCGCTCCGTGGTGAGCGGGGTCTCCGCGAATGCATGCGGTGGCATGGAGCAACTGCAGCTGCATGCAGCTGCAGCGCGGGAGATTCGAAAATAACTCGCCGGTGTCTAGTTTTTCGCATTACTCCAAGTGCTGCACGGAGAGCTGATTCAGCATGTGCATGCAAGTGCATGCCCCTCCTGGGCTGTAGGATCCGGTCGCGTTCAAACGACCAAAATTTTCAAACTCGCTGGCAATCAAAGAGCTCTCATGTACATGTACACAGAATTCCAGGCGCTGCGGCGCAAGAACAGAGTGTGCGCTGCGGAACTCAAACAACCGTCCGATCTCGAGAGCTCCAGCCACCTAGAGGGGGTCCGTCTTCCTCAGCTGACCAATGGAAAATGCTTCTAGAAGTGGCTAGACGTGCAGTCATGAGCACTGCAGACGAGCCGCGCGCTGCTCCCGTCTCCATGGCAATTGCGTATGCCGAGGAACAACCTAGTCACCTCGAACTTCCCAACTATGGAAGAAGCAGGAGCAATGAAGCCAGGTGCGCCCTGGCATGGATCGCTCGCGTTCTTGAGTGCATATGTGGTAAGTTGTGACTGGCTCGCTTCGCATACCGCTGGGTCCAAGTTGAAGTTCTGCACGCAATCCATGCACACTGAGCATATGAAGCTGCGCCTGCAGCGCTTTGGTGCATCACCCCTCTCGCCGTTCAACGGGATCGACGCAGAGTATCCGTGACAGCAGCTACATCAATCTGTTTGTCTTCCGGAACGCGTTTCAAATCGCATCTCCGCTCGCCGTAATGACGAGGTGAAGTGCGGAGTGCGGACACCCGGGGGGTGCAGCGCGGAGATAGATCTATACGCAGGGCTAGCTCTATGCGCAGGGCTGCATGTGACCATCGATATCGTAGAAAAAACCTGCAACCCAGATCCATGTGCAGGAGAGGCTGGGCATATCATCAGCGTATCTGCAACACTCAGATTTCTAAAGGTCTACTCGCTGCAGCGTGCATGCCCCAGGTACGCTCATGATCAGACTCAACAAGACACAGGTGCCTTCAAAGGTCTCCATGAAAGGTGGTGCGGACCTACGGATGCAGTTGCAGGCGTGTAGACAGCGTGAGTCCAGACGATGCATTGCAGACCATAGTCACTGTTGACCAGATTCTCGAGCTAGAGCAAATCCAACGTTATAATTAGAACTGCAAAGGTACATGACCGTACAGCTTAAGAGTCACTCTGCACGAGCACTTCAGCCGCTGCTGCTCACCCCATCTCTCCAATCAAGCGCCTGCTTAGTCACACCTCATCCAGCCACCGTGCCTAATTCCCAGCATTGCCCCGATAAACACACACCTGCGGGGCCTCCCATAACATTCTACAGGCCACGCAGATGTGTAAAGTAACACAGCATTTCTGCCGCTGTCTGTGTTTCACCCAGCAACACGCAGAGCGGAGACTAATGGTCAACCACGATTCCGTTGTGTCAGACTCACCATGCGCCCACTGCTATCCCAGCAACAACTCGAGTCTCAGCAGAATTCATGCAGCTCCTGACTGCCCACAACTCGCTACGTAGCGTATACAAGCTTCCCCCACATGCCCCCCACCGCCACAGCACCCAAAGCGCACCAAGCGCCTGCCAACGCGTTGCAACGTGCCGCGGCATAGCCAGCACCGCCGGCAGCTGCCCGTTGAGCGGCTATGCCTGCCCTGCCTTCCTCCCGGCTTGGACAGAACCGCACCACGCGCCCGCGTCCACGTCATCAGCCGCTGACTCATGGCATGTCCAGAGCAGCCAGCAGCTGCCCGCCCAGCGCCCGCCCTACCTCCCCACCCTACCTCCCCACCGGCTGGGACAGTTCTCCGCCACGCGCAAGCCCCCGCGTCATCAGCCGCTGACTCGCGGCATGTCCAGCGCAGCCAGCAGCCGCCGGTACAGCGCCTGCGCCGCATCCCCCGCCGGCTCCACAAACTCGGACCGCCGCAGCAGCTCCGGGTCGACCTCGGACATGCTCTCCAGAAGCTGCCCCTCCGGCAGCGGCGCGAGCTGCCTGCTGCGTGCTGCGGTGCTGTGCGAGGCGACCTGCTTGAGCGTGTGCGGCATGAAGCCCTCCCGCAGGCCGAGCTGTGACGCATCCCGGCCGGGGTAGAGCCCCCGCTCGACCCACAGCGGAATGATTGGCGACGTGCTTGGCTCTGCATGCTGCGTGCCTTGATGTGTTTCATGCAGCGCGCCGAGATGGGGGGTTTAAAATTTGGCGGGAGTACGGTATGCAAACCAAGCATGCACTCCGTGTCATGCTAGGGATCAGCACGCGCAGTGCAGATGCAGCAGATCTGAAGCCCGACAGTGCAAGATGCAGGTGGGGAGGGAGGCAGGCCCGCACCACCCGCCCGCCGTGGCTGCACCCACACGTCCGCAAACAGCCCTGTCCCCGATGCCGGCACGACCTGCGCGAGCCGCGTGCTGCGTGCTGCGACCAGCGCGGCCGAGTCGCAGGGGCACACCGCGGCCCACACGTCACGGCCCTTGAGCGCGGCAAGGGTGTCCGTGTCGGAGAAGGTGCGGCACTGGCCGCGCAGCGCGCGCGCGCGCTCTGCGAGCTGCGCCTCCGACACGCCCGCTGCGCGGAGGTCGTCGGGGGTGACGTTGTACGGCAGCCCGAGGGACTTGGCGGCGGCGCCGATGAAGTCGCGCGGCGAGTTGACAAACGCCACCTGCGGCACGGCGAGCGGCGTCAGCGGCACGCAAGGGGCACACAGATCGGCATCTGATAGGCCGGCAGTACAGTTGCCGCTGGATGGCGGTGGAGTGGCGGGCTGCATGCTGCGTGCTGCGACCACCACTGGATGGCCGTGGAGTGGCGGGCTGGGCGCACCCTGCTGTGCGAGTGGGATCAGGGGAAGCGGGTGAGTCGTGAGGCTCGAGTTGGGGGTGCATGCTGTGCAGCGATGGGAGTACACGGTGGGCGTGCTGTGTGTGCCGACTGAGATGTGCCATGGCCACATTGGCGCCGAGGGGAGCAAGCCTGCGCACACAGCACAGAGCACACAGCACACGCCGCACAGGCTACCAGAGTGAATGGACGAGCCACTGCGGGCGACGTGCAGTTGCTGTGCATGGCTTTGTGCACAGACCAAGCCTTGGCACACGCTCAAACATGGAAATTCATTCTACAATATGCATGACAGTGTCACACTTTGTGCGGGGCAAGTGCTGGCACTGCACACGTGATCAGCCCACACACGGGGCACGGGGTGGCTGAGGGGGCACCTTGCGGGACAGCTTTGGCTGCAGCAGGTCGATCCAGTCCTGGATGGGCTTCAGGCCAAACTGCTGGAACTCGGCTGGGCGGTACACGATGACCATCGCACCCCAGCGAGCCGGAACGCCGTAGAGGTCGCCGTGGGAGTCGAGCAGGCCGGCCGAGTTGCGTGTGAACACCTCCTTCCAGCATGGCGCCATCATCTCGAAGAACCTGCACATGCCTCTTAGAGCCTGAGCTGTTCGTCAGGCAATGCAGCGCTCTGCACAACTCCAGGAGCTGAAAGAGCACAGTGCTGGGGTTGAGGTCACGCGGAAGGAGTCTGTGGGTGAGTTCACGTGCAAGGAGCGCCAGTTACCTGTGGCTCTGTGGGCTGTGGAATGGCCTCAGTGCACCTGCAGTGATGGCTGACTGCATCCACTGGTCGCCCAGCATGACCAGGTCAGCCTTTGCGGCGTTGAACTTGGACGGCAGGCGAACAGCTCTGCCATTGTCATCTGTGTACACAGGTGGTGGGGCGTCCAAGAGCTCGGTGTAAATGTCCTGCAAGGTTGCGTCGTTAGCGACAAACTGGTTTGAGAACGGCAGTGATTCAGAGTAGCCGCATACGCAGATTTTCAGTGCTTTTCGCAAGCGTGGTGCGCCAAAGCTGTGACGGGACCTTTCGGCGGTACCTTGATCGTGGAGCGGAAGCCCAGCTTCAGTCCGCAGTACTTGCTGCAACCCTTCTTGAAGTCCAGAATCTCTTGGTCGCCAACTGAGCTTACGAGAGCCACTATGTTTAGCTTGAATGCAAGTTCGTATGCCTCAATCGATCTCCCCTCCTTGTCCGTCAGAGTAACGACTGCCTCGGCCGGGCGGGGCGCAAGCAGTGCCGGGAGGGATCCTGCACAAGCCCATACGTATGATCCTATTGACGGAGCTTGTCGGCGTGTCCGCGATCATGTTTTTGGCTGGTGCTGTCCTCACCTATACTGAACACTTGGCGCCTGGTCAGTTTGTCGCGTGCAATGACAGCCGCGCGTCTTCGAATCTCACATCCGCGGCACGTAGACGCAGTACTAGCACGCTGTGGTGGCCGATGTGGTCGAGAAGTAGTACATGGTGGCATGTTCACGCCCTAGGCCCAAGTGCGGAGCTCATGCGCTGGCTGGGCTAGTCAGCATCGCGGGGCGCAGCGGCAGATCTAGCGACTCGGCCTGCTCATATGCGCACACATGCCGCACCTCGCCTATACGATTGCTACTAGCAACTCTCTTTGCATGGGCTGCGCTTTCGCAAGGCTAAGCACACCTGATCAAGCGAGAGCGTGCCTGACAAAAGCAGTCGCCGTGTCGGGTGGCTACTAGCGCTCGCAGCTGTCGAGCACGCCCAGGCACTGTGTCCGCAAGTTGTGTGAGATCTCTTTTGCTTACCGCAAATGCAGCGGCGGAACCAATGCTGCTCAGATTGAACTCGCTAGCGTCCTGTTTTATGGTTGATGGCTTTCGCTGACGGGTAAACTGTTCAGGCAGAGGCCGGTCTGCGCAGGCTCCGCGACCATGCGTAGTGTTAATTGTACATCTGAATCCGCTGTGCTCGCTAATTGAGTAGAAGCGTGGACTGCTATCCTTTCGTGCCCTCTGACAAGGCCGCTCGCGCAAGATGATCGTGCGAGTTTTTGTGCTCCTTCTCCTCGCGTGTCTGGCGCAGGCCAAAACTTTTAGTGATGGTGAGTTCGTCAGTGTAGCTCGAAGAGCACAATTCAGTCAGGTAAGCCCGCCGTCACAATCGGGCTTCGTCGTTGCTCCACCGGATGACCGTCTGAATTCCTGACCGTCTGAGTTCCTGTCGCAGGTGCGGACAGAATGGCACGACATGCTGGGTCGCCACTGCCCACGATTTGGTCGTAATTCCGTCGTAGTGCTGCCTCTTCAACGGCCGAAGCGATGGTCAGCGACAGACGACTACAAGCTGATGTTGTCCTTTGACTGTGCGTGCTCCCCCACTTCCACTCACCCATACCCAGCCAGAAATTTCCTGCTCGTGTCACAAAGCATCTCCTGACTCAAATTGTGAGTGGTACCGCAACCCGTCCACATCAAGCTGCCCCAACCTACCAAGCAACAGCCATGTCTGCAGTGACGTTCTAGATTTGCATTGAACCGCCTCACTGGCAGTTCACATACACCTGCCAGTGAGCAACGACTCGGTAGCATTGAATTGCCACAGGTGCTGATCATTTGGATGGTGTTCACAGTGACTGGCCATGTTCCGCGGCCAGCAGCCATATCAGCTTCGAAGTGCTGCATTCCTCTGTGAGTCTCCGATGTCGATCACTTGCCTGGCTCTCATCAGGGCTCTACCAGTGGTTCCGCAATACATCGTGTGCGGGGGCTGGGTGGATCAGCTGCTAACGCTTGAAAGTGCTTCATCCACCCACATTTGTGCACCGCTGCGCCTGGCACGCCGCAGCACACATGCACAACGCTTACATTGCTCACATGAGCCAGGCTGAACCGATCATTACGGTCATCAAGCATGTGACCAGCGCCACGCTGCCCTCAGAAGCAGTGTGGCAACTCTCACTGTGTTATGCTGCACACGGTGGTAGAACAAGCATGGCGTTGATCAAGCAACAAACAGAAGCAGAGTAGGCACGAGCGACTCCCGTGCCAGCAGCCGTTCGTGCGGGGCGCGCCCGTTTCATGCACCTTCAAGGGGCTGTTTCGTGCACTGCCCTTTGAGCCCACAAGCCTCCGAGGTCATCCGCATCTGGCGTTGTCCCAACGGAGTGTCCCAACACTCCGTTCTCAAGGATGCATGCATCCAGAACGGCCGTGCACACTGGGCAGCATCGCACGTCGCATGTCGCACCCTTCTCAGCCATGCAGCCATTCGGCTTTCACTGCCTGGGTTATCCATCGCTAGCACAGGTGGCACCGCATTCCCGCACCGCACCCCCCCCGCGGCCCTCTGGCAGCACTCAAAAAACCAGCACACCACCGTTGCGGCAGTTGTGTCTGATGCATTGCCATTCTTGCCTGCCAGTTTGTTCAACCACGTTGTGGAGCACATTCCTGTCACGTTTCTCACCTTCACAACAGTACCCATGGCATTGCAACACTCGCGAATGCCACGACATGCACGCTGTGCTGCAGCGGACCGGCTGTACACGGCGTGGCTGCCCGTCATCCGCGCGCAGAAGCGCCGCGTGCCGCACCTGCGCGTCACCTTCACCACCGTCGGTGCCGAGGTGCGGTCGGTGGCCACCAGCGTCTCGGAGCTCGAGGGCGCCTTCCTGCAGCGCCACCTGCGCCTCGTGTCCGAGTTTGACGACCCCGAGGCGTGGCCGAAGCACCTTGTCATCGAGTACGCGTGGGAGCAGTACTCCGACACCAACGCGGCCGGCGGCCTCGTGGCCGTGCTCCTCGCCTGTGCGCCCCAGGCAAATTTATCGCCCCCTCTCGCCGCCTCTCGCGATCTCGGCCGTGTCCGCTATTGCGCACGCGCTGTCGCCACTGCACATGCCTATTGTGCGACCGCACCAGATTGTGTCTTGACGCACCGCCATGCTTGCTTGCCTCCGTATTCTACCACCCTGTGGAGCACACTTCTGCAACGTTTCTCATCCGATTGCACCAGGTTCGGGCGCGCTGCCACTTGGTGTCTGAGTTTGTCTGAGTTCGTGGGCAGCTTGGAGAGGCATGCTGGAGGCGCACGGAAGTTGCCGGCGTCGCTGCGAAGCGGTCGTAGAGCCAGATAAGTGCTGGGGCGCTGTGCCTATGTGTCTAAATCCCAGAATCATCACAGACTGCCTTCCATGCGAGCGGCTACGCACCGTGGCGTCGCGCCCGAATCAGCACGCCCATGCAAGCATGTGCGCTGGCTGACGGCTTCTGCCGTGGGGTCTGGTACTCTGATGTGTGTTGGGAAGTTGCAGTGGCGATGCGACTGGAATTGGCGTGGGATTTCAACTGAGCGACTGGCGATTTGCAGATGTAGGGATGCAGCGGTGACACCCCTTCTGTCTCCGCCATGGGAGCTGCGGCCCCCCTGAGGCGCACTATTTTTATATTACATGTTAAATATTATCACAGCACAGCGTTGC
>JALKAD010000434.1:0-15056 GCA_024500015.1 Ulva compressa | reverse complement strand
TTTTCCCCCCTTGTTACGTGCTCTGTTCCCCGCGATGCTGAAGACCTGAAAGGTCAATCGATCTGAGGACCTGAAAGGTCAATTGATCCATCACATGTGTACAGTGTACCACAATTAGTGTGTGCACTGGTCTGGTCTACCGTGACGGCTCCACTCAGACTGTGGATCCATTCTGGATCTAGCATGCCCACTAGTGATTTCAAAAATATGTAATCGCTGAATCATAACAGGTCGAGTCCACGTCGTTCCAAGCCACACATCGTCTTCCGCAATAGAGCCCATCCCAAAGGTGCCGTGCAACCCCATCGCAACCCCATCGCAACCGGTGTCCCATCGCAACCGGTGTCCCTTCACAGTAATCATGCCACAAACGGATGCCCCCATCGCCAACGCAATCGCGAATAGCAGACGTCCCCACTTATCTGCCAATATGAGCCACCCCCAAACAAATTCCCCGTCTCCCCCTCCCATCCCCCACCCCATGGTGCACCCCCCTGTTCCGCCCGACGGGCCACAGCCTTCTGGCTGGTTGATTCAGACCTAGAGTTCACGCCTGTGCGCTCTGCGTCTCGGATGCCACATTCGCCGAGAGGTGTAGTGGCGCCGTGGCGAGCCGGTGGTGCTCCATTATAATATTAATGGTAATTACTGATCACTGTCGAACATGCTGAAGGAACACGTGCACATGTAAACACCAGCTGCAGTTGGCACAGATGGCCGCCGCATGCATGGCAGCATACCGCGCAGGCAATCCGGATTCATCCCGGGGCCCGGATCTATTGTAAGCCTTTGCCCGGATCTATTGTAAACCTATTGTAAGCCAACGCGCGACCGTGGTGAGTGACTGATTAGTCGAATCGGATTTACCACTGCATGTGGCGAACTCTGCTTCATGTACCCTGCCAGCGCTACTAGTACTGCACTACGTACACCAGAGCACATCTTCGTGAACGATGGCCGTTCATGTCCCACAAAGAAACCTGCTGCGGCATGGCAACACGTGTTCCGTGGGTTCTTGCCTCGGCGCTGCTGGGGCCTTGCGAGACCTGGATCACTGCAAGCCATGGGCACCACATCCCCGCGGGAATCATTGCGCATGCCACGCATACTCTTAACCCAACCATCCGCCGCACCGCCCATGCGTTGTTGCCACCGCCTGGCCTTTTGTGGTCGATCCGGAACGGAGGCACACTCCGAACGTGTGTCTATCACAGTGAAACAGAACTGTGCACAGTGTGATTAATATTTCTGCTTTCCTCGTAGTTCCGAACTGATTCGATCGAGCTCGAGGGCAGGATGTAAACGGAGAAGACCGCTGCAGCGCACGCAGAGTATGACAGAGACAACAGTGCCGATATGCAAGATCATCCCTCACGGCAATGCGGTGCTGACGAGCCAAAACTTTGACGACTCGGACGTCGACATCGTCAACGATATCAGCACGTATATATCGTACGTACGATTGCTGTTCGTAAGATAACGTCGTCATTCATGGCAACAAAACCTTGCAAGTCAGACCCGTACATTCGACTCACTTTTTGGCGCGTCATCTACGTCATCCACACGATCGCGAGTCTCACCCCTAGCGTACACAGTGCACGCTGCATGCGCAGCTAGCTGAAGCTGGGATATTGGACATGCGTGCATGCATGTCATGTGGGAAGCTCCTGCATGATACCAGGATCCTGCAGGAATTCGCAGCTCACTTCCAGTGTGAAGTGCACACCAAAGCCCCTGTGGCCATGGGCCCACAACTGCAAGGGAAATAACCCCCAATTAGGCATGACGCCAACCCCGGACTGGCATCGCCCACATGTACGTATACAGCACTCCTGCGAACAGGGGCGGAAGCACGGAGGCACGCTGAGCTCGAGGCGGTGCCAGCAGCGCCACACAAGCAGTTTCAAATCTAGGTGATGTGCCCATCACATGCGCCCGTCATATGCACGTCTTAATGGGTATTGGGTCAGGCTTAATGGGTATTGGGTCATACCAGGAGGATGATTCATCTCCATCTATAGGTCCGGGCCATATCAAGCACTCTGCAGCAACCATGCGCATGCATGCATTTGGGGGTGGTCCTTGAACATACCGAAGTGGTCTTGGGGGTGGTCCCTGAACATACAGAAGTCGGTGCTGACGGTGTTTGGCCCCATCGCCGTGCGGCGTGAATACGCGTCGGTGCAGCTACGCTGGGGCTCGGACCTGCTGCCCCGGTCTGCCCTGGCCAAATACCTAGGGGTACTATTGGAAGACTCCGGGCTTTTTGACGCACAGCAGGCAGCGGCCGCGACCCGAGGCTGGCGTGCGCTTGGCCGGTGGATGCCAGCGCTGAAATGTGTGCACCTCACTGCTGCGACGAAGAGCACAGTCGTCCGTACTCGTGTGGCCCCTTGCATGCTATACGGCATGGAGCTGTGGCCTGTCTCCGCCTCTGGTGCGGACTTGGATTCCGTTCTCATAGCAGCGGCCAAGGTTGTGGCTGATGTCCGCCCTATGACGTCTTGCCCTGCCTGGGTGAGAAATCGCAGCGTCTCGAATGAGGTCCTCCTCACGGACCTAGATATGCTGGCCGCCGCTGATCACTGCCGTGTCGCCCACGCGCGGCGGCTCGCCCGCGACCGCGTGACTGACGCCGCGACTTCTGCCTTGCGCGCGCATGACCCCCTGTCCGCAGAATTTACTGCCACTTTGCCTGCGGGGACCTCCCCTGACTACATGGGCACGGCGGTGCGTGCCTCCATGCATAAGCGAGATGCATGGCTCCGCCGGGCGGCTGCCGCGTACGACCTCGCGTTCGCTCACATGCCGATCCGCAGCGACATCACTGCGCGCGTGGAGGCCGCTGCCGGCGCCGGTGCGGCCGTAGGTGGCACCACCGCTATTCGCAACTCCGACGTCCGGGCTGGCATCACTGCTTGGGCGCGGCAGCAGCGCGGTGTTGGCGCTTCCGCCTCTGCTGTGGAGGACGGGCCCCTCGCTGGCCGCCTTCGGAAACGTCCTCGCCCGCCCCCTGTCATGCGCTATCCGCTCGCTCGGGGCCTTTGCCTCCCGGACGCTGGTGTTGCACCGTACACACGCCCCCCCTCCTGCGTTGTCTACCCCATTATGTCTCTGCGTTCTTCTCACCTCCATGGCGATTACGCTGTGCAGTATGGCGAGGCGCGCCGGCCCCATGCGTGTCTCCTGTGTCAGTGCGAGGTGTATGAGTCGCATGCTGGTTTGAGTGTTGCTGATCCGCGTGAGCACAGGTGGCGCCACATTGAACATCTCCTTTTGTCATGCCCTTGTGTTCACCCTTCCATGATTTGTCGAGGCGTTGTCTGTCTCCGGCGTGACCTCATGCGCGCTGTAGCGGGTAATGTGGCCATGGCTGCGTGACCATGGCTGCGTGTGCTGTTGTCGACCATGCTTTTCCAAATGCGCCCGTGTGTGATGGTGTTTTGACTGCGTGCACTGTTCCTTTCCTCATTGATCCCGCGGCTGCCCTGCCTTAGTGTGTCGCTCAGCCCGTTCGTGGCCTCTGCTGTCGCCTGGTGACCGCTTTCTTGGCAGGCACGGCCTCTCGGGTTTCCGCCTTGTGCGCGTCTGCGCCCGTTGCTGTGCCCGCTGTGTGGCTGCCGCATTGGGCCTGGCTGCGTTTATGGTCGTCTGAGCTTTGCGCGTTGCTTGAGCCCGCGCGTGCCCCCTCTGCTGCCCTGTCTGCTGTGTTAACCGTTCTTCCGCCCCTGTCCGCAGGGGTGCGGTGGCCGATGCCCGCTTGGGTTTGGCGTGATGCCCGATTGGTTTTTTTTCTTTTTCTTTTTGGTTGCCTGCTCAATTGATTTAAAGAAGATTGTTCCGTGCCGGAAATTGTCTGCTTGCACACTTTCGTTAAGAGCACAGTACTATACCGCTAGACTGCAACCGAGCAGCATGTCGCGGCGTTCTATCCGGTTGTAGTCCAGTGGTATACTATTGCAATTCCAACAGCGCAACTTGAAGCTGGTGCCTGCATTGAGCAAACCTGCGCCTGGCATACTGGGGAGCAATCTTCGACGCCGTACACCACTGCACTGCACTGGCAGCACCGGCCATGCACGTTCGCTCAATTCGAAGCGCACATCACCTCGTGGTGGCCTTGGTGCTTGAGGTGGCCTGTCTGTCTGTTTGCGTGTTGCCTGGTCTGTTGCCTCGGCGCTGCTGGGTCCCAGATCTATCACTGTGTAACACATCACCACGTGGTGCACTAGAAACATTTGTTTGTACAGTTCTGGTGGTACCGCCTCAACCAGTACACGCATGGAACACGCAGCATGTACACACAATGCACGAAACTCGGGGTCCCACAATCAGTCACGCATCGCATCAACCTCCAACAGCATCAGCACGGCACCCACACAACATGCTCTGCCGCGCGCTGGCGCGCCAAGCCCGCGCGGCCGCGCCCCTCCGCGCTAGACTGGTCGGGCGGGCGCTGCTGCCGGGCCTTCCTGTCCGCATGTGCACGGACGGCCTACGTATACCGGCGCTGACGGGCCAGCGCGCATAGGCTGGAGTCGAGACGGGCAGCCGGCGCCTGCTGAACTTGCGGCGCCTGTCGAACTTGCCGGGGAAGACAGAGTCAAACAGCGACCACAGCTGGGTGAGGCAGTTGAAAACTTAATTGGGAGTGCTCGACAGGATCGCCCGGTGCCCTGTGCGCTTTTGCAAGAGCGTGCAGCCACGCGCACATGGCTGCACCACCAGCGGAGCTGTGCACATACCCATACGTGCTGCCACATGCTGCCACACGTGCTGCTACGTGCTGCCACGTGCTGCCACGTGCTGCCACGTGCTGCCACACATGCTGCCATGCTGCCACGTGCTGCCAGGCCTAGGTGCTGGCAGGTGCTGCCACACGTGCTGCCACGTGCTGCCATGTGCTGCCAGGTGCTGGCAGGTGCTGCCAGAAGCTTCTGACACCGTGTCAACAACCAACTGCCCCTGGGTATCTCATGCCGGGACGAGCAGGGCGAAGATGGTAAGCGGCCGCTGTGGCGATGGTTGCTGTACATGCTCTGGAGTCAGCCAGCGCACACAGCACTCACACGGGGAAGTTAGGAGCGGTGGAAAGTGGAGCACGTGTCTGCTGCCAAGCGAACGACTCCTGTTGAGCAGGCATGTACGTGAGGTGGGGAGGTCGGAGGTGGGCGCGCACTTCAGCGGACGACGCCTCACTGACAAGAGA
Organism: Ulva compressa; assembly: GCA_024500015.1. NCBI lineage: Eukaryota > Viridiplantae > Chlorophyta > Ulvophyceae > Ulvales > Ulvaceae > Ulva > Ulva compressa. Next base: position 9,847 of record JALKAD010000434.1, on the reverse strand, counting down.
GGTTCAGAAGGTTCTGGAAGGGCGCGATGAGGGCGAGGCGCACTTGCGGCTCGCACGCTGTCTCCACTACTAGTAGGGCGCCCTGGAGCTACTCTGCAGCCTGGACCGCTGCTGCCGCGGCCTCGCCGCGCTTGCCTGGTTTCCACGCGGGGCCGGCCACTAGCGCCTCCGATGCAGTCGCCTCGTCGGCGTCGGTGCTCGAAGACGAGCTCCAGGTGTCCTCTTCAGCTCACCATGGGCCACTTCCCAGCTGTGCGAGTGCTGCCTGCATGTCTTGCACCCACTACCGCAGCAGGTCTGCTGTACATGATGAACTTGCAGAGCTGCGGAATTGGAAAAGGTGTTACACGGAGATGAACGCAAGAGCCCGGCAGCGAGGGCAACAGCAGGAAAGCCGACAGCCAAAACCCCCTCGACAGCAGACAACAGTAACAAGCAGCAACTGACCCGGGAGAAAAGCCACAACGAACCTACATTGGAAAAGGTGTGGCACAATGTCGGAGGTGGATCGTGCTGATAGCATGTTGGGGCGTAGTGGGAGGACTGTACAGTGTTGCACTACGGCCTCGCCACGTGTACGCACGTACAAACCCGCAGAAATGGGCTTCATGCAGCTCTATGTTTGATGTATGTCGTGCTTCAGTGTGCTATACGTTTGTACAGGTAGTGCCACTTGAGGCTCGCAGCCGGGCTAGTGCTGTAGCAGGTACACTCCTGCGTGGGCATGCAGGAATCAACGCAGCCGTGGAATCTCAGAGAAACTAAACAGATCATTCAGATCGGATTCATCACGATGACGTTCCACTGGCAGTCAAATGCTGCGCACGCGAGGTCAGCACTACTAGTAGCGCACGGCCATGGACGACTCTGCTCAGCGCTAGCGCTGCCCTGAACGGGAGCAGTCGCAACAAGCGGCTGTGACAAGCCAACTTGGCTTCAGGCAACAGCTCGCCTACCAACGCGTTGCAACGGCTCACTTCGTGATGTTACCAGCCGAAACTGTTTGCACATGGCGTATGGCGCATGCATGCATGAACCATATCGCTGTTCTTCGCCCGTCGACGTCGCGGCTGGACGTGATGTACATGAAAAACGTACCTGGGGCCGGTCGCTGTGTTACACAGTGATAGATGCAGGACCCAGCAGCGCCGTACCTGGATCCGGTCGCTGTGCCGAGACAAGTGCAGCACATGAATACATGTGTCAGCATGGCTACAGGGTCGACCACGATGACGTCATCTTCTGGATCCAGCTGGACTGCAGTCCATCTTGTATATCCAGCCCGGGACTGATTGAACGCGTACAATTGCAACCCTTTCTCCTTCGCTTTGCGCGAATACTAATGGAATGTGTCAGCCTGAGCGAGCGGCCATGGTATGCGAATGTGGTCCAAGCACAGCTGTGACTGCAGCGATATCAACGGTCGGCAGCATGTGCTGTTACAACTGCTGTGTATGCATATGCGTTTTCCAGATCTCAATCAAAGGTACCATTCCTCAGAAATCTACATATACCGGTACTATATATTCGCAGCTGCGGCTTTCCGAAACATCTGTACAGATGTTACAATGACATGTCATTGTAAGTACATCAATGTTGTACAGCACGGTGCATCAACCCGAGTGCATGTCTTTCTTCCTCACACCACGTACACTAACCCGTTCATTCATTGCAAGTCGCACTGAGCATCATTTGATAGGTGCGCCCTGCTAGTATTCCTACTCGATATTGCACACATCCGCCGTCGCTGTGCTGCCTGTTCCTGATTTTTTTTACTATACTGCTGAGGCCATGATCTATCACAGTGTCCTGTCGCATGGGCCAATGTTAACCCATGCACAATTCCCTCAAGAGTACCACGAGTCTATCGCAGTGTCACGCACCCTGAGCGTGCAGGATTCAGGTCATGTGCAGCGCAGGATGTGGACGGCTACTGGCACTAGTACTGGTAGCGCTACTGTAGGTACGCCATCAGCCCAGCGCTAGACACCTCAGCTGCGAGCTCCCCGGCGAGAGTGGACGGCTGCAGGAGCGTGCTGCAGCCCGCTGTGACCATGCGCGGCCATGCGCCCCCGGCGACACCTGGCAAGTATGGCACTACCACGTCCTTGAGGTGTGTATCACACGTAAACCTGCACACACAGGGTAGCTTTACAAACGGGCCGCGTGTGTCTGGCTCCAAAGCTCCCCAAGCAGAAGATTCTGGACAGCGACACGTCACAGCCCGCGGGCGAGCACATGCCGGGCATACATGCATGTGCACGCCTGTGCGGATCCATGTGAGTGGATCCATCCCACGGCCAGAGCTACAAGTTCAGCTGGCATGCCGCTGGTGTGCACATGGTGCTGGCGTGCATGCGCGCACTAACATGGCATATTGCCAATGGTGATAGAGTGCTGACACACGGTGCAACATTTCATGATATACATCATGAGTTTTGGGCACGAGCATGACTTCTGTGGCAACGTTATAGGATGCGGAGCTCACCGGTGCTTGCGCAGCTCAAATTGGCCGCTGTTAACAAAGTGCAGGAAGACGTCCCAGCACGACAGGGCTGGCAAGTCCTCGTTGTGCTCCTTGTAGAACTCACAGTCAAAGCAGTCGAGGCCAAAGGCTGCCTTGTGGATGATCTCAGGAGCCCGCAGCTCCCACAGGCGGTCCGGGACAGGCGAGGCCTGCGTGCGTAGGCCTCCCTGCACAGTATGCACTGCTGACTTTGCCAAAGCTATAGCCTACACCTGTGCGAACGCATCCAATGAATGACGCAGCCAGTGTGAATCACAGGTAGCACTAGTACTGCACAGTGCATGGCTGCACAGTGCATGGCTGCACAGTGCATGGCTGCACAGTGCATGGCTGCACAGTGTCTTCCTGCGTGGCGGTTGTCTGGTGATCACTCAAAGCTGCACTGAAGCGTGGTGCTTGCCGACAGCCAAGCCAGCATAGTGCCGAAAGTATGTCATGCGTGATGCCATACATCGCAGTCTCTTCTCAACATGTTACATCAGTTATCTATTGTTGCCATCCTGCTAACACAGTGGGGAGACTCGGGAGCGTACAGTCTCAGACTGATTGTACCAGTGGTCATATGCCGCGGCAGCCTGGGCAGACAGCGCCCCGGCTTGCAACAGGCGGTCCCTCACTGTGACAAACATGAGCTCCATCGGTGCCAGGTTCACGCCATCCTCAAGCGCGTACTGGTACGGGTCAGCAGCTGCGTTGCAGTCCCAGGAATTTGTTTTTCGCCAGTCAACGCCCTGGTATCGCACCTGTAGACACATGGTTGATGTTGCAACATGTTCTGTATCGTAACACCTGGGATGTTGCAAGATCGCCAACATGTTGTACACCAAGGCTTGCAATATACACATCGCCGCAAGCATACATATGAACTCTGCCACACCATGAAGCTGTCCAGCGTGTAATTGGCGTCGAGGATCACTGCGGAGGCGCCGAGCTCGCTGTAGTATAGCGCGTCCACGATGTTGCTGTAGCACCCAAAGACCCGGCCATCATTCATCATGAGCTGCAGGCCAACCGCGTCAGTCGCCACCGCGTGGGACTGCACGTGCGGGTTGCGCCGCACACTCTCTGTGCCACTGGCCCCGGGCTTGGCCACGGTCGCACAGCTGATAATCGAACCAACCAGCTTAACATCCCCCACAAGCTTGGCGGCCATCAGCTCTGTGAAGTGAAGCCTACCCTAGACGCAGCGAGTAAGGTCGCTGCGGCTGCGAGTCGAGCATGCATTGAAGAAGATTACTGGCATGCTGTGATCGCGATCGGTGCTACAGAGCTGATCAGGCTCGCTCCCTGAGCCTACAATTCCCGGGGTGGCTCTTCCGCAACCGCCCGAGGCAGACAGGTGCTGTGGCCGATGCCGGTTTGGATTTCTGATTATTCTTGATGTTGAAGTTGGAGCCTTCCAGGCTACGCTGTATACGCGCAAGAGCTAGCCCTGGAGTAAACTACGTAGTTTACTCCAGCGCTACCTCTTGCTGTGCTCTTGTGTTAACTACACCGTCGGGTCCTTCGTGGTGTCGCACCACTGTGCATGCCGGGCAGGCATGTGATGTGGCAACTGCGCCGCTCATACAGCGGGGCAATTTGATCTGACAGAGATGCATGGACATGGCGTGCTCTTGCAACTGCAGCCATGGTCATGGTGCGGCCAGGTCCAACGCAATGAGTATCCAGGTCAGATTACACTGCAGTCAACACAGCCTAGGCTGCCACGTTTCCTGGCTTTTGGCGAGCATTAGCATTCTTGCGGGTGTCTACCCTGAAGGCCTGCAGCTGCGTGGTTCGAACCATGAACAGGACCGGCAGCAATCCGCACCTTGAGATACTGCGGTAGAAACGGCCCCCGGACGGAGGAGTTGAGGAAGTAGAAGTACGAGTAGGCCGAAACATCGATGTCCTTCAAGACCCACCCAAACGTGCCCCAGTCAAAGCAGTGCTTGCGGTGAAACACGTATCTTGCATTGGCGGGCAGCTGTGGCAGCTCTGCCGCCTGCATGCATGGCAAAGTTGGACCAGGCCGGTATAATCATGGGCACACGATATCGATATCAATCGATATCCAAAGAGTCCTCACATGCAGCCCAGACTGGTCTACCAGTGGGCAATCGCAACATTGTGCAACTAGTACTGCACATGTGAACAGGCCTACCAGGTCTACCAGGCCCATCTAACACCAGGCCAACCGGTGCTGGACGCTGCCAGTGGCCATGGGGTCAGCGTGGTTGATGATGGTGTTGCTCTGTGATGTATCAAGGCCTGAGCAGTGCCGAGGGGGGAAAGTAGGAAAAAAAACCACCAAAACAAAGGCTACCGAGTTCACATTAGCCTGCCCTCGTCCAGGCATTATGGGCCCATTACCTGGCCTTCGCACCATGCTCAATGGCCAGGTGAGGGTCTGGTAATGGCCCTGTGGTGCACTTCAGCCACTGTAGGACCCTTACGTAGTGGACATTTAATGTGCAGCTGGCGAAACTCGAATGCACACCATCGGTGATGTGCCGGTAATGAAATGCGTAGTGGCTGGCTAAGGGATACATGATGATGAATGTTGCTCGCACTTAAGGTGCAGATGAGGGGCGTTTGGGTTGCGTAATGGGTGGCTAATGGGTGCGTGAGGAGATAAGATTTGCACTCTTAAGGCGCTTTTGATGGGCCTATTGGAAGCTTAATGTGTAGACTAGGCTTGCGTGAGGTGTGTATGAGGAGGGTGTGGAGGCTGGGCTGCCCCTTACATGCCCTTTGTGCAGAGGTGCACGTAGTGACCATTCAGCAGTATGTGTGTTGTTCCTGGGAGCTGATGTGGATGTATTTGCATCATGCCATCAGTGCATCCAGTGCTGTAAGGACCTGGTTGCACTGATGGGCATGCCACGAAGACACGCCACAGCAGCACCCATGAGCAATGGCATCTGGGCTTGGCTGGATAAAAGCCAAGCCCTGATGCGATATTCTGACTTGTATGAATCTGTTCTATATGGAGTGCTGTACGTGCTACGTGTCCCTCAGGCGGAGTGTTGGCATTGGTGACGTCTGCTGATCAGACTGAACACTACATGCTGCGGTGCCATTGCGCTGCAAGCAGTCATCAGTGTCGGCATTCACGAATAAATAGATAATAACTGTGATTATGTGAAATGCTAGCCGCTGGCTGAATCTGCGTGGCCGTCAAGGCACTGGCATTTGTGCAGCGTCGCGCTTGAACCTGCACACAGCATCGCAATCAGCGATGTGATCAGACAACCGCATGTTTATGCTTACAAAGTGTAAGCGTGTTGTACCTGCAGCGTTGCCAATGTGACTTTCGTGTTGCAACGTGCGTCTACGAGTCGGGTTGACCATTTGAACCGGCAACGACGCAGGCGTTATGCACTGTTTCCGACAGACAAAGTTGTTGCTGAACGCATTAATACATTGGCATGATCATTGATTGGCGGGAGGCATGGCTCGCACCAGCTGCACAACGACGTGCGCAGTTGCACACAGTTTCAACCTCCGCGGCCGCGCATCTCCAGCTGAACAGATCCGATCACAAGCCTCCAAGACAATGAAGCATGCTACAAAATAGACTATTACGGATGTATCTCGGACAGAAACAGATTTGCGAGTTCAACGAAAGCTCTGACGTCGGCCGACGTTAAATGCGCTGCTCTGTAAAGTGCACGTGTATGGCGGATTCTGTATACGTACGTGAAGCAGCTACGAGGATAATCTACAAGACAAAGCAGCAGTATCTGTAAATACGTGGGCGCTTTGTGTGGATATATAGCTGTTGTAGGCTGTGCATGTTGTCGAGCTCGAGTGTCTGTGAAGTTCCGCTCGAATGCACGCATCCGAGCGCGCAAGTGCAGCCTGAGCATGCATTACGTGCAGGTGTCCACACGTGGACGCTCATATGATCATGCCCTCGCCCACTGCTAATGTGCCTGACAGCACCATTAAGATACAAACGTCAACTAAGACTCCCTAAACCTGAGATATACCTGCACCTTGACCACCTAGCTACGTTATACACACAACACACACTATAGCTACACATGTCACAAAGCCCTCACAACAATGCTCCACAGTCCTCACAGCAGTCTTACGTACTTACCACAGCCTTATGGTAATGCTGCACCTGACCCTCAAGCTTATCACGCCGTTTCCTGACACTTAGCTGCACCTCAGCTATCTACCTCATAAAGCCACCAAAGAGCCCTTACAGTGTTGCCCCAAGACCCTCACCGCACCCTTACGTACTTACCACAGCCTTACGGTAATGCCCATGTACCCTTACCACGCCATTATCTGCCCCTCACCACCATTGTATCTAAGGGCTGCACAGTGAATCCATTACCGCATAAGGCCCTTCCCTTCTTTACACGTAAGGGCCATGTGGTGCATAATGCAAATGTAATGAACTGGTAAGGGCTGCATGAGACGCCCATATCATAAGGGCCGGCAGAGGGCTGGCTAATGTAAACTCGGTAGCCTAGTGATGCGTCGCTGCCTGTTTGGGCATGTGCAACGTAGATAGCTATAGCTAGGCACAGCCTCGTGAGCATCAATTCCTTTGTTGATTCACGACACCTCGACGGCACACCGGACTACACTCGTTGTGTAGCACAGAATGCGCACAGAGTGCGCACGGCCCTCCGCGCGCATCGATCGTCCCTGGAGTACGGCGAGGGAGGCGACCCAACTGATGAGGCCCGGGGATGCAGTAGGAACATGACTTCCATGACATTTGAATCAGCAGCTTTTAATTGTTTTAATGTGTGTGATACACATGTCAAGCAGAACGAGCTCGGTCACGCAGAGCCCCAAGCGCCTGGACTTTCTGTCGGTGTCACGAGGGGCAGGACTGTGTGGACAGTACACGCTGTAAGCACTGCACGCTTAACGAACGCAGCTGCCGCACCTCATCTGTCAAGTAGTCCAGCGTCAGCCTGGTCTGAAGCGCAAAACTCGGTCAAGCTCCCGAGTGGCGTGCTGCGGGACTTCAACACTGGTCGAACTGTTAAGTTCCAGACGTGCATGTATCCATACGTCACGTTACGGGCACCAGCTGTTGCTCCTGAAGGTCTAAACGGGCTTCCACATTTAGCTAGGCACTATTGCGGCATGCAAGGAACTGTTTTGCAGCATCGCATCGAGCGACGTTGCACGAGGATGCACGCCACGCGACGTACATCGCGTTTTGTGCCGGTCGGAGCAAGTCCAACTTTAGCGGTTTGCAGTCAATCAGCATCCGTTTCGTTCCCCGGCATGCCGGCATGCAGCTTCCGAACACGAGTGCACGTCCGATAAAAGAACCTAGCAAAATATTATGCACGTGCCTAGGCCTTGGTGTGGTCGCTGCACACGCTGCCATCACCACATGGAATTACCAAGTTTGCCAGTTGTGCGCGGACGGTCTAGGCATCGCGACGTCATGATCATGACGTACGCGTCATGTCTATCGCTTGAGCTGTTCGCGGCGGACCTGAACTCGTAGTTGCACGACTGCGGTAATCGTTCCACATGTGAACAACACGGCAGCAGCTGCAGCGCATTAAGCTGAGAAAGCGGCAGAAACGTGGAGAGCTCGAGCAGAGTAGTACGCAGGCTACCTGCACTGTGACCCGCGCGCAGGCGTGTACATGTGGTAGCGCATTTTCAGACAATTTCGTTGCACTGAGTCAGGTAAGACATATGTGGGAGCAGTGTTTCGTGGTGGTGCTGAACATCATGATTGCCTGGCCATAAACTGCAGGTGACTGACTAAATTCTCACACCCACCCAACGCGTTGCACGCTGACATCCAGCTTAATCGTAATCCATGGTCTGCAGTCGGCAGTCATCCTGCCGTGCATAGCTAATGTGTTTGGGCAGCGTATCGCGAATGTGATCATGCAAGTGCAGTACACTACAGCACTGCCTGTAGTGTGCTCGCGGTGCCTTGGCGCTTACGCCCAGATCCAACTCCGGATCGCCAATCTGCTTACAAGATTGCGATTTGAGATGGGGCCATGTGTTGCCACGCACCCGCATGCCGGTGTGTGTTCATGCAAGCCGCGGTCCACAGAACCAGAATTCCGTTTCCCTGCGAACTGTCGACAGCTGCCATCGCATGCATGTTGAAAGGGTACGAGATGGCTCTGGAGTGCTGGCAGGCGTCTGTTTTACAGTGTGAGCCAGAACGTGGATTGGATCAGCAACACGGGCTTCTGCAACACCATGAAGGAGTGCTAGCTATAGGGTTGAACAGCGTTCTACCCGCCTCTAAAATGGACCATCGTGAAAGTGTCTCACCTGCGGCCGCATGCGGGCACAGCTGCGTTTGTACAGCCGGGCCCCGGCCGGGGCTCGAGGCCTGATGCAGTTCGACCGTCTCATGCAGCATCCCGTTCGTTCGTGCACGTGAGAACGGCTCCGCGACCCTGTTGCGCGTCATACTCCACAGGTAACGCTGCAGGCACAATCGTGTCTGCTGTATCGATATCCAGCGCACCATGGCATGCATGGCCACGCTATCCCGGAACCCTCATTAACCAGGTTCGCAGCGCTTGTGGCAGCTCATGCAGTTCACCTGTGGTGTGTGACACGGCGCCGTCTGTATGCGCTATAAGACATCGGCCCAGACCTTACACTGTTCACGAATTCCAAGCCCGGGCAGAACATCTAGCAAGGTAAGTCGAAGATTAGCTGTCACAATATTTAATTAATTCGCGGAAGGACAAGGTCAAGTTACGCAGGTATGTCTGCCAATATTCATTCTTGCGCCTGCAGCTGCTCATGCCACGTGCACGACAGCATACTGCTGATCGATCAGCCGTGTCGGATAAGGCATATATAGTGTGTCTATGGTGTAGACAGAATGCGTTCTCGCGTAACGGAATCTGATGCCACTCGAGCAGCAGAACGTAGGCAGGCCCTACCAGTTGTCCCGGACCCGATCGCGACCGAGTCGGGATGAGGCGAAGCTTTGGCGTCCGGCCACACATGCACCATCTTCGTTCAGACAATATTTGCATTATCGTACGTAGCCATATTAGATCGCAGTTCCATAAAAACGCAACGTAGTTGTCCAGTCGACTGTCGTCAGCTTCGTCCATCATGATGCCGCGACCGGCCGCGGTGTCGCGATCGTCCACAGCTCTAGCTGCGGCATGCTGCGTATTGTGGGCAGCACGCACTTATTGGCGTTATGGCTCAAATTGTTCTCGTACGTGCGGTTGTATAGAACATCGTAATTGTGTGTAAGCACCTGTACTCGAGGATTGTTTTGAGGGCTGCGGGGCATCATGTTACACCTGCGTGTCCTCCAGTGTTTGACGTGAGGGTGTCGGTCATCAAATGTCG
>JALKAD010000433.1:0-15103 GCA_024500015.1 Ulva compressa | reverse complement strand
CAAACGTGCATGACATGCTCTGATGCAGATAAGCAAAAGATCGGGATGACATCGGGCAGTTGGTGGAGGTACAACTTGGTGCCAAGAGATCTCGTGTCCATCATCGCAATCCAGTGAGTATTACACCGCACGCGGCATCCAGCAAGAGCACATTGTCGGCATGAAGCCCCTTGACAATAACAGGTATCAGAAGTAAATCATTCGTGATCATGCAATTCAGTGAGTATACAGCTCGTTTTACAGAGACTCAATCGCTGGGTTCAAGTGCTCGGTTCACAACGCGCTTGCGGTTCCCTTCACGCCCTGGATGTCAAATGGATGTAGATTTTGCTTGACATCTGCCTCAGCGCGTGCTCTCAGAGCAGGCCATTCACTTTGCATCGACAGGGACCACTCGTGAACGGCCAACGGTGTATCGCCAACAAATAGACCATGCACGAAGTACGAATGCACAGCTTCAGTATTTTAGAGCCTTCCTATGTGTGCCTGTATGTCGTCAGTTGTATCTGCATTCGCAGCGACATCGTGTACTTGCAAACTCGAAGTTGTGTCGCGTTCTCGCTGGACTCCCTGGCACTGTACTCCACACTTCTCGTCGGCTGAGTTGCATGTAATCGCATTGCCAAGGTAGCTCTCCCAAAGCACAGCATGAGTTTCGAGCACCCATATTTGTCAACCTATCATCGCTGACTTGAGTTTGCTGCGAGCTTAGAGTGGTGATCTTGACAATTTAGTTGTGCTGCGTGGCCTCGCGGAGGAGGGGCCGTGCTTATGGTAATCTGTAGGAGCTTACTTCAAAGTGTGCATGCTGAAGATGGATAAGGTGGCAGCCTAGTAGTTCATTGGCTCGCCCGTGATGTCGAGACCCACATGCCCAACAAAAGACGCACAATTGACAGGCCTGGGCAACTTTCTTGGCCAAATGTGCAAGTGGAGTCATGCCCTGCAAAGGACAGTGGGCAGATCCCTTGCATGCATGTATATCGGGCTTTCACCCAGGCTGCGCCCAGAGGACATCCACAAGAGAGAGCGAGGGGTCCCGGACCAATGCCAAACCAGCCGACCGTAGCAGCACAGTGTTGTTCACTACAACTGAAACGGGGCGCCGCGAAGGACCTGCTTCAGTGGACCATACGGCAAACCTATGGCCAGCACGACAGAAATCCCTCCCTCCCCGGCCACATGTATGCAAGCGGACACATGCCGCTAACCTGCGCCGGCTGGCTTGGACAATCGACCGCAGTAGCTCCGGGCTGCTGCGTAAATGCAGTACATGCTTGCTATGATGGTCTCTGCCTTCCAACTTGACGCAAACGTGCAGTCTCAACCCCCTGTCTAGCAGTATACTGCAATACAGTACCTACAGCTATAGAGCGTATTCAAGCCGCGGCTGTCACGCCCGACAGTAGCTTCCCCGCGAAGTTACGCGGTGTGAGCTTGTGTGAGCTGGTGTGAGTCTGGACGCTACGGAGCGAGTGACACAGCATCGATATTCAACGCACCCGCAACGTTAAAGCGAGCACACGCACGCTAGATGCTGGATGCACCATATGTTCCTGATCAACTGCTCGGATCGACATTCTGGTAAGCGATGTGTGCAGAATGTATGCCATGTCGCGCAGTTATAGCTCTGTGAAAAACTAGAACGTATCCACGTCCACTCGTTCACCGACGTCAGCAGCGAGCACGTCAGAGACAAAGTGACCGCCTGTAGCCACATAATAAGTTCAGGAACGTACCTACAGCGGTACCTGCGAACACCACCACCACAATCGCAGGGCAACTGCCAGTCTCAGGAGACTCCGAGCTTGATCAAGAGTTTCAGAACCTGGCCTGTACGGAGCCAATCACCCACGCAGCGATGGGGGCCACAACACTTGACAGTCCACTGCTTCCAGCATGGCGTGTGTAACAGAGCACAGTTGCTGCCCGCACAAGCCGACAGAGGTATCATTGTCTGTGGCGCATGCAGCAGAAGATGTGGTCGGACCCACATCGCTGCCAGGTCAACATGCTTCCATACTGTGTGAAAGGGGCAGATGCGATGGCGGTGTATGCCAAGCGGAATAATGACGTCCGCGGCCGTTGTATGACGCCTAGACGGGAGATGTAAGGCTGGCTGTCAGTGTGGCTGTCAGTGTGGTGCTTTCAGGTGATGTTTTGCAGGTAGCTTTGTGCAGGCATGCAACATTCCGTTTCAGAATGGCATGCGGCCAAGCTCATCAACTCATGCTACCACAGTGCTTTATGTCAGCATATGTTACCCCAGTAGCGACATGCAACCCCGGTAAGAATAACTGTGCTGTGTGTGGCGGTGCACATTAGCGTGGGCATGGCTGCTTCGACAGAAGCTACAGCACACAGCGGACACACAGCGGAGATGATCTCGAAAGCAGACCCCCGTCGAAAATCTAGGTATTTCAGCATAGTATGCCGCGTTACGTACCTTGCAATTCTCGACACACCGGCCGGGTTCTCTGTCTCCGACGATGACACTATCACATGACGTGAGGAGCACAACGGCAACCAATAGGTACAAAATTCTGCTACGTCCGTCATGAGGATCGACATACATGAACCCGAGAGCACAAACTGACCCGCGCGCGGCTGCGTATCAGGCTCCGTTAGCAAGCAGCGTCCCCACAACAATCTCAACATGATGGCTGCAACTTATCGCCACGCAAGGAGGTCCAAAATGTTGTCAAGAAGTAGCGCGCAGCAGCGTTTCGCAGCAGGTGCACGCCTTGAGCAACACCAGGCGTCGCGGAGCAACAACTCTAAGATGTCGGACCCAAACTCGACCCAAATAGCAGCAATTCCACGCCGACCAGGCTAGTGGTACTTTAAATCACATATAGAAGCAGCAGCCAGCAGCGTTTCGCAGCCGGCGCTGTGGCTGAGCAGCATGAAAAGTCGGCCGATGCATGCGCAACCTGCATACCCCATGGGCTGGGCGCCCAGCCCTATATGTTATCAGCCACGACCGATGTCCTGGTGGCAGACTGTTCAACCTGAAATAAATGAAGAAAGGCTCGTCCCTGCCAAATTCCGAAAAAACGACGACCCACCAAGAAACAAAATTTCCGATTTCTGTCCAGTTCATACATCCACTTGAACGAACCTTTACGTTCTTAACGGTATGTGTTTCATGCTTGCTGTCCCAATGTCGAGCTGAGCAGTATCACCCAAGTGAAGGTGAATGTGTCACACCTACAGAAGGCGACAATCACCATTGGGAAACTTTCAGTGATTCAATCCATCTGCGACAAGGTACCCCAGAAGCTTAAGCTGGTAATCATAAAAGTACTTACGAGTTGTAGGGTGTGTGACAGCTCCAAGGGCAGCGCAGCAGGTTTCACTTGTGCTCAAATATGCAACCAACTGCCTCGTGCTTGTGCGCACTGATATTGAACAAGCACAGACTAGCCGCATCCCAAAAGCAACACCAAGTCATACTATAGTATGACCGCCACGACCTTCCATGACCTTGTACCTAAGCTGACCACCCGCAATTTGCATGTCATTGTTCAACTTCGTAAAGGCCGCGCTCGCTCTCACGTTGACTCATCAGCTTTGCAAGCATCCAGCTACGGCTGTGACTTTTGTGGCAGTCCAAACCACTTCACATTCTAGTGCTTTGCCTACATCCGGCATAAGCAGCAGCATCAAATAGAAGTGCAAATCAAGCAGACAAACAACAACAATAAAAAAAATCCATTGCAACCCAGGCAAGTTCATCTTGACTTGTTGCCTGCCATGCTGTGTCCATGACACATGCTGCGTAGATTATCGACAGTGGAGCTGATCACATGACACAAACCTTTGTTGCGTTGTCAGATGTTATTCACATGGAGGGTGAGTGCCTTCTTGCCACCAAACAGAATTCTGGCTCGAGGCAATGTCGTCATCTGAAGTTGTTTGAGGGATTGAGTACACACTCCGGAATGTGCTCTATGTTTAGGGCAGTCACAAAACGTATGAGTATGCACATACGGTATAATCATACTCATACGGTCATACCCGTATGAACAGCTGATTTTTGTACGGCTCATACGGCTTGATTACGGTGCATACGGTGACATGGCATTGAACCCCTTAGCCACACACATAAGTTCAAAATTACCGCACGCAGGCCTTGCTATGAATAGCTATGCGCACAGAATAAATCCACCATGTACAGCAAATTGTCGTCTGATGCCTTGGAGCGAGTATGCACGACGACGAACAGACTGAAATTGCCGCGGGCGCCTCTGTCGAGGTGTCCGCGGACCTTGCTTTGAGCGATGCGCAGCCTAATAACGAGAATACCTCTTAGCAAATCCGTAAGATTGTGAGGAAACAGAAACTTGACAGGAACATGTGCACAGCCGATGAAGCAGCAGCGATCTTGCGGGGACGAAAGTGTAAGAAGGGTACCCTTGACGTCACGCCAAGAAGAGTACCCTTGACGTCACGCCAAGTATTGGGATCTCTTAGCAAGTGGGGTGCCACTTTCGTGCCAAATCGCAATTCACTGGGCTTGGAACGAGCCAAGCAGTTGATTTTTATTCAGCAGAATGATCCTGTCACCCGGGATACACGTGAAAGTGTTGTACTTGTAGAGTAGGGCTGAGTGCACAAGTGCAAATGTACAGATCTGCATGTAGGTGAGATATCGTGTCAAATGTAAATGTGCGCAGTGTCCCCTGGCGTGCATATGGCACAATCATGCTGTCCTACGGCGCAATCCTCCAGTGGTACGGCATAATTGTACTGCTTACGGCACAATTGTACTGCTTACGGCACATTCATACTGTTATACGGCTGCTTATACGGCTCATACGGTGATTACGGTTATGGCAGTATGAACATTTCACGAATTCATACGTTTCCTGACTGCCCTATCTATGTTCCCACTTGCATGTGAACCTGCTGTCCAAGGCTCGCACTACGGGTTTCAAACTGTCTGATACGCAGACAGGACTACGGTCACACAATTCCGAAAGGACGTTCCATGCTATCTTTACAGACTACCATTTTGTGGTGGACTGTATGTTTGCCGAGCAGTCATCATGTCAGTCCCCCACCAAGGGGAAGGTAGCGCACACAACCCAAGCAGTCCCACCTCCTACTGCCTCAAATGCTGCCCAAATTTCCCAAGTGCAACTCAGGCACAAGCGAATGGTTCAACATGTCAACACTTGCGAACATGTGTGAATAATCAGCATTCGAGGCCACAGGCAGCCATGTGAACATCGCGATGTTGTTCAAAGAGGTCCCAGGTGTCTGTGTGAATGGTGGGGTGCCAGAGGGCTGAGTGCCCGAGCTGCGCGCTGAAACCGCTGACGACGAAGCCGGGCTCCTCATAGGTGTCCTCCACAGCCATGTTGGCTGTAGATGTGTGGCTGTTGGCGTTGGCCTCGGCGCAGGAGCCTGCACGCTAACAGGGTGTGGTGCAGGGCAATGGCGTGCCCAATGCCCATATTTGCGGCATCTCGGGCAGGGACGGGGCAATTGGTATCTGCCACTGCCGTCGCCTCCGCCCTTGCGTCCCCCGGGGCGGACGGAGCAATGACAGAGTAGGTTGTTACACCACTCCTTAGTGCTGAGTATATAGTGCCGCGGCACAATGCTGTACCGCGGCCGCTACTGAGAGCTGCATGGCTGACACACCAATGCATGGAATCCTAACATGCAGCTTGTTGACTGAGGTTGTGCACACGATGGCTCGCTGCTTGTGGAACTCCTGGCACTTGACTGGCCCATGAACAAAGACGGCACGCAACGGCACCACGGAAGCGTTGCTGCCAGTGCGCGCATTTTTCAGCTCTGGGGCATGTGCATAGTCTGGCTCAAAACCCATCACCGACTCCAACGGTACATACAACTTGCCCAATTCTTCAGACTCTGGATCACAGACACCAGCTGGCAATCGAGCCTGTGGCACAGGTCCAGGCAGCCACGGAACACACAGTACAATGTCTGCACACTCGGCTGCATCTTCCTCAGCTGTAGCCTCTTCGTTGACCGCAGTGCCCCTGCCTGCAGAATCTGATTCACTGAGAGTCCGCATCCATAGGACCTCACTGCATAGGCGTGCGTAGGAACTGCCAGACATATGCACGACTTCTCGTGATCTTCTGCATGAAGCTCGTCATGACTGGAAACCTCTTCACACGCACGCTGGTTGCATCAGGTCTGTAGTTAAACTATACATCGATCTCCTTCAGTTGGTCGAGGAGCCTGGCCATCACATCCTCCACCTCAAAACTGATGCTGACGATCCGGCACCCGCTCCAGGACATCTTTGTGTAGGCGTCCTCAGGCACGCTTACTGGCTGCTGCAGTGCTGCTGGAAAGTGTTATGTGTGGGAGTCAGGAGACTGTGCATCAGCCCCATCAGCGTTCAGCAGCGCAGTGCGCACATCCTTCATGCTGTTTGCACCTTTGAGAACCTCCTCAGTGGCATCTGGGCACCGCTGGCGTGCTGTGGCCCGCAGCGGTGCGCATCAGAATCAGGCTCTTGACATCCAGTGCCTTCGCCAAGGCCAAAAATGCAAGCTGCACGGCAATGAATTTGGTGTTGCGATCAGGCCCACCATCCGACTTGAGCGCAAGTACCTGCAGAATACCTGCAACTGTCAGTGCTTGTGCCATATGTCACACACAAGTGAGGCAAAGCGCAATGCAACCCTGTCTGCAGTGCGCACACCTCCACATCTATCCTTTTCGCATGTTTGAGTGATGCCCACAGCTCTGCAGCGTGGCGCAGTGTGTTGCTGGGCCTGCAGGATTGTGTCTTTCACACATACATATGCCTGGCCCGCATACCACATACCAGGTTTCAGGGCGGACGGCTCTGATGGAGGCTCAACATGAAGCATGGTGGACGGTGTTGCACTGTATGCAGAAAAGTCATGGTCCGCAGCGATCACGAATTCATCAGCTCCTGCAAGCACCGCTGTTGACACTCCATTCTTTGCCAAATGCGCACAGAGGTTGCAACGCAATCTGAACTGATGCACACCTGACACAACTTGTTGAGGTCGGGTGGCAACGGTCTGAGGGCAGCCGGGCTGTCCCACCGCAACTTTGCACTTGTCGTCAGCCGACACGACCATGGCGGTGTAACCTTGCCTCTGTAGATTCAACAAGAATGCTCACAGCAACTACCCTTGGGCCTTGTTGTAGTTTGATTGGACCTGCAGCTTTCGGGCAGTGCGCCGCTGCACCATCCACCGAATCTGTGCTTCAACAGTGTAGCGCAACGATGTCATTCCACTGGGGTGGCCTGGCACCATGGGTGCTTCAAATGCCGACAAGCTGGGGACTTTCACAGAACCGTTCGCCAGACCAGTGCTGAGCTCTGGTGTTGCCCGCATCTCGTCTGTGATGATCTGATGGAGCTGTGTCAAAGATGTTGCAAGGGGTGAAGGGAGCATAACAAGCGCCGACCCGGTTGTGCCACCTGCCCCTAGCTGCCGCTGCTCTTCTACAGCAAGTTGGCCTCTCTCTTCAAGCTTCATCCGCACCAGCCGCATGAACTCCTCAAAGGCACCAGATGCCTCACGCCCATTTGAATGGACAATTATCGCAAGTCTTAAAGGACAGAGACAAGGTCAAGCCAACAGCAGTGAGGGTGACAAGCGCAGCCCTAGGCAGGCGCACACATCTCCGGGGATATGACAGTCAATTCAGCCTATCGGCATTTTTTCACTTGAGTGCAACTGCTGGCGTAAAATTGCACATGCCAATTTCACGGACGGCTCACCTCGTTGTGAAGGCATGTATACTATGGCCTCCTGATCTCCACCTGGACTGCTCCTTCCACAAACATGCCCGACACGAAGCAACACAGACAAAACTGACCCTGCTTGGATGGCAGACACTTTTGGAAGGACCGGCTCTCTCCACTAGCCCTTCGACACCAACGATCTGAACCCAACAGGGTTGCCCGAGGTCCAAGCAGACGACCGCACACGGCAACACCCTTGCAGGCCTTGTGTGCTAGCGTGGCACCACTCATGGATGCCATGATTGACCACGCAGCATCATCGACCACTGCCAAAATCGGGTATGGATGCCAGACCCACGCCGCCAGCAGAAGTGCCAACATCCAGCTCTGCATTGCAGCAAGGGTTGAAGCCCACAATGAGCACAACGTCCCCTCCAATAAGTTTGAACCAGCTCGGCCCAGGGCAACAAAAGACTCTTACAAGCAGTTCCATCCACTGCTTCCATTCATTCCAAGTGCGACAGCAGTCCTGGTGTTTGCTAGTCATGGAGTTGATGGTTTTGAGCCATTCTGAGGACAGACCGAGCGAACATGTCGTTGGTGAGGATGTGTGAAGGGAGTGTGAGCGAAGCAAGAAGGAAAACAGAGACGCACATGTCCGCATACCAGAGTGCCTCGTGCAAGTGAGCGATCGAATCAAGATTCCAGACAAAACTCAAGGCACGACAAAACTCAAGGCACCCGGCCCATTACCATCGAGGTCCGAGGTGAGCCATGGCCAGCTGTAGACGCCAGACCCATGCATTACCATTCAGGTCCATGGCGAGACAAGTTGAAGCACAAGATTCATTGAAGAGAAGTGATACAGTAGCGAACCAATGACCAGCATGGCGATCTCGCTCTCCCTATGGCTACAGTATCTCTAGTTTATCCCCGTTGGGGGACCTTTTTATACCATTTACAGGCGCTAGTTCAGAGATATCCCCGTTGGGGGACCTTTTTATACCATTTACAGGCGCTAGTTCATACACACAGGTTAGGCTCTCCCTTGGAACCTCTCTGGTTCAAGGTCTTTGTAAGATCATGACAATGCAAAGCAGCTAGAGCATTATCTCTACCAGCCATGGCCGCCACATTCATCCATCGCGAGTTCACTGTCAGCCTCTCTGCCTCTCTACAAGCTTGCCATTGAAAACCTCTGCACCATTGCCTTGCAACTTGAGCGAGGAGTCATTGTATAGCACCCCCTGCTACAAGACCGTGGCGCACTCCAGGTGCCGGCAAGAAGGCTCTGCACAGCAACCCAACCAGTCCTGGTTGTTAGATGGTAATGTCCTCATGAACACGGCCAGGTAAACGTACTTACAAATCAACCACAGGGACTATAGAAGGTGGTGTGTATCATGCATGAGACGTATGGTTTGCTTGGGCCGTGTGCGATGCATATGGCCTATCTCCACATACTGGCAGAGACGATTTTTGCGCAGCTTTGCCAGCAAGGGAACAGCCCCTGAATCCAATGCCTATGAGGGTTCAGCATAATGGTAGAGCAAGGCAGTGGGTGGGCTCAGAAAGATCATAGCCAATGTAGCACGGTTGCGGGCAGTCCATGTGAGCGTGGCTAGCGAGATTGTTTCCGCTGAGTGACCGAGGGACATGCAAGTCATGTGAGCCTAGAGGCCGGAGCAGAGTGGGGTAGTAGAATGCTGGGTTTAGCTGACCTGGCCAAAAGTTTGACCATCGTAACATTTTCGCAGGGAAAGCATCGTACATACGGCATGGCAAGAGCCATGGTACCTGTAGGCACACACTGATGATGCAGTATGATCGACCTGCACAGCTGAGAGATACACATGAATACCAGACACCTCTAATACCAGACACCTCCGCCTCGTCCTCAGGCTCCCGTGGGATTTGATCGCTACATAGCGCAGTCCTTGCACTCGTGATATTGGCATGGTCTACAACCGGTCTATCCTCTTTCCCGCCGATGCTGTAGGTTCGACAAACTTGTTTTCTGGTGTTGACCATTGACTGTTCAGATAAATACGGGCAGCAAGGCAGCACGCCAAACATGGACGGTAATCAGGTAATCACACACACACACACATGGGTGGAAGAGCAGAAGGACACAACATGGAACAGCGGCAGGCATAAGGGCAACACACTGAGGGCTCAGGTCAGGCCAAATCAGGCATTGATGAAGTATCGGAACTGCAAGCTGGGATCGGTGGGTTAGGATTGCAGGATGGCAGATGGATACACCAAGAGTTCAGGCAGCCAAGATTTTTTTGTTGTCTTGCCCAGCTGTGAAACACGGTTTGACCACGGTTTGACCACCCGCTCCGTGCACATTCAAGTTAAGTGCGTGTGCACATTCAAGTGCGCCTATTCGGTATACCTCAAATGGTTTTGGGTTTCCGAACGATGGGACAGAGCTAGATGCGGCAAGATGTCCTTCATCCTGTACGAGACCACCCGGGCTGGGAGTGATTTGCCAACATGCATGCACATGATCCTATTACCAGCTTGTGGAAGAATACGTTGCAGTACAGTTGGACAAGTACAGTAGTCCATCGCTACAATGTTATGAGATAACCACAGAACTCAGTGTAGTCCGATGTTCTGTAGATAATGGGGCAACGGATTAATTGCTTTGATCTGCTTATGAGTGTCATACATGGTCTGCGGGTTGGCACACAGTGATTACAATTCAATCACCATTGTGAACTGCGCTGGCATGCCCCACAGCCCGTTGGCAGGTATGGGGTTGAGAACAATTATCACGCTGTACACATGTGAACCGTCTTGACCATTATACAATGACGACGGGTCACATTGCAACAATAGTCCACTTGGCACGTGAATAACATGATCCTAGAGTGGTACGCGACTTATGGTGTGTCTACAGACGATTTGCAATATTACCTGTCAACGATTACAAGGACCTGACTTGCTCCCACGTAAAATCCGCATCATCACGGCCAAAGTGGCCATAGGCTGCAGTTTTCTGATATCTCGCACGCTTCAGATCCAAGTCCCGACCAATCGGTCCAGGGCGGAAATCAAATGCAGACTTCAGCTTCTCCAGTATCTCTTTGTCAGGGATTTTGCCAGTACCGTATGTATCAACAAACACAGACAAGGGTTCAGGCACGCCAATTGAATATGACACCTGCACTAATGCACGACGGGCAAGACCAGCTGCTACAATGGACTTAGCAGCCTGGCGGGTAATATATGCTCCTGACCTATCGACTTTAGTAGGATCCTTTCCGGAAAATGCTCCCCCACCATGAGCACCCCACCCACCATAGGTATCAATGATGATTTTGCGACCTGTCAGCCCTGCATCACCATGTGGACCACCAATGCAAAAGCGGCCGGAAGGATTCAGATGGAAAATCGTTTTCTCGTCCAGGTATTTGGATGGCACGACAGGCTTGATGATTTTCTCCATCAGCATGCAAGAGATGTACTCATTCGTCACATCTGGGGCATGCTGCGTAGAAATCAAGATAGTGTGTACGCGCTGGGGGATCATGGCTCCACCTTCATTGGTGTACTCGATAGTCACCTGCGTTTTCCCATCAGGGCGAAGCCAGGCACACTCCCCACTCTTCCGTGCTTCGGTCAATCTGCATATGGGTTTCAAAAGATATTACAACATCAGAACAAGCATGACCGCAGCGTTATGGGTGCATGACGCTGAAAGTTTTGCCCGTACCGATAGCCCAACTTGGTGGCCAAAACATGGGTCAACGGCATCAGCTCCTCCGTTTCATCAGAAGCGTAACCGAACATATGACCTTGATCTCCTGCACCAATGTCTTCTAGAGCTTTCGTGTTCATACCGTGTACGCTAGCGCCAATCTCTGGCGATTGTTCTTCAATATGCACAAGAACTTTGCATTTGTCTCCATCCAGTCCCACTTCATCTGAGACAAAGCCGACATCACGACAAACACGCCGCACAACAGCTTCATAATCAACTTTGGCTTTAGTTGTAATTTCACCAAACACCATCACCATATTGGTCTTTGTTGCAGTTTCGCATGCGACCTGCAAAGCAAAACACACACAGTTTCTTCATGATTGTGTACTCAATGCCTGTCTGGCTGACAAACCCAGGGATTGCACGGGACCAAACGTTTCCTTGATGCTTTGACCATACAGACAACTATGCACCCTACAACTTTACGAAACAGTTGTACGCACCCAGCCTATAATGTGCATAAGAAGGGTGCAAAGAGTTGCAGTACAAGGCAATTCTAAGCTGCAGTTTACTGCAACTTGTCTAAGCAGTGTTCTGTCCCAGGTACTGCTGTCAAAACAAGATCTATCCCGGACATGCTGGCGAAGTACGCGCCTGTGCGGTGTTTTTAACACCGCATTCTGGCATAATGAAGCAATTGACTATACCTCATGAAGTTGCTGTATCAGCCCCATGTTCTGCAGTACCGTCAACCTACAGTGCTACACCACGTGGAGGGTCCCAAGTCAATGGAATCAGGTGACCAGGTTATGTATCACATGCAAATATCAGCTGAACCTGGGTATGGCCCCAATTAACGGCACGCCGGCACCGTATCTCAGGCCTGCAAGCCAAACAAGGCTCTGCCTGTTCATTAGACAAGGTTACAGAAATAGGTTGGGTGGTCTAAATAGCACTTTTGGGCCCTGCTTCAAGGCTGTTTGTGGTACTGAAAACAAGACTCTAAATCCTGTTGTTGATTGTTGATTGGGCAAGACCCACATTTTCCTCACCAACAGCATCTCCGCCAAACTCACACAAAGATGCATTCGATGCAACTGAAGGTGCATGAGGCGTGAGACGGTAGAAATCAGAATTTGATGTGCAGTCTGTGAATGACAGCGTTTGAGTCTCGGCATGCTCGACATTTTGGGCTAAGTGTAAGGGTTTATACAGAAGCACACAGATGACGTAGTAGGACACAACACGGTGCAAGTGACATCATGCATACATATACAGTTCCATGGACTCATCTGATCACACATGGGCCTAGTTCACATGACCACACGGTCATTCACCACACTCCAGAGGTGCAATTCATGCACTCCTCCCCAAAATGTTTCATTCTATATACATGTGTGGCCTCATGTGGCACAGTGACACAGGCAACTCAGGGTTGACTAGGCACAATACAACCCTAATATTTTTTTTGGTGCGGAATGAGTGCTGCATCCGATCGCATCCAATCTGACAGCTGGAGTAGGACTCCTATGTTCGGAGTATGCAACCAACTTGTTAAATTTAGGACTCGACCTCGATCAATGACACTGCTGCCAGAAGGACACAAATGGTGCATACACAGTTCACACTGCGCATGCGCAGATCTTCTGCGTTTGCTGTACAACACTCCGGTAGAATACCTATATCGTATTAACATGGAGAAGATGCTGTACCGCCCCCGAATCGAAACCAGTTCAGTGGGTGTTTGTCCTTCGACCAGCCAGACTGCCCAAACCGACGCAACAGTGGACGTACCATGTCGATACTGTACACAGCTAGGCAGCAGGGCGGACGAAGCAGCGTTAATGGGTGAATAAATTTCCACGTGCATTTGTGTCGGCAGAACAGTGGTCTTAATGACAATGTCCTGTCCACCATTGGCTAGATCCTTGCCGTCGGCGTGGCGTAGCGGTTGCCTCAGCCACACACAGCTGCATAGGGATGCAACAAAACCGATACCATTCCGGAACATTCTACATCGACGCGAGTGTTCACTGGATCAAACGGCAGCGAGTCGGCTGCAGTACGAAAGGCTGCGTAGCACAGCACAGTTTGTAATGTTGCCACAGAGCATCGAGTATGCATAATACGAAAGAAGTTATGCAATACTATTGTGTGATTGAATGCTGTCACAAGGGCAGATAAATGCGTGCTGGCACGTGATGGTTAGTTGGCTTGCGAGTCGTACCCGCGAGTCTGGATCTTGCTCAAGACATGCATCCAGAACTGCATCTGACACCTGCAAACGAAGCAAGTGATCATCAACTTATCATGGAGATGGAGTGGTTAGAAACACTTTGTGGCAACGTGTTCGCCATGTGCATCACGGTGAGTACAACGGCCAACCAGCGACGGCGTCCATCAGCAGCAACTGTATATGCACACAAACTTCGGGTGCGCAGAACCACACCTGATCACAAAGTTTATCAGGATGCCCTTCGTTGACAGATTCGGAGGTAAACAGGAAAGTCTCAGCCATGGTGACGGTTCGTGTCAAGGCCGATCGCAACACACGGCAAGTCGATCTCTGATCTACTTGTGGTACGAACTTTGTGTTCAGATATCATTTTACACAGCCCATGGCGTAGGTTTGTTCTCGCATGCCTTACTGGCAGCAGGTGTGCACTTCCGGACTGCATCGGCACGGCATGCCGCGGCATCAAATTTCCATTGAATGTTGGCACGTGTGGCGGCGTCGCGACGTCGGCTGCTCCCCGCGGGGAGCCCCGGCCGAGCTCCAGAGATTGCAATACTGCATCATGCCTTGACCACACTTTCCGTGATTTCACGAGTGAAATATTCTTTCAGGCGTTTCCTCGGTTTGTTGCTGCCATGGCAGTAAGTACGTAGAAAACTGGCACGCCATCAGTCCTCAGAGACACCGCAATGGTCTCCTCCACGCAGCAGCGTCCTTACTGTACAGTGGCATCCGCTTTCATGCAGCAATAGGCTGTAGCTCCTCTCAAGCTGATTGCTACGCTGCCGTGCCTTGTGAAGCTGACTGGCGCTGCGTGCGGTCTAGTTGTGGATTTTTGCATGCGTAACATGCGTCTACACGCCTTGAAGCATGCTGGTCGTATACGCCTCCTTTGCTATGCTGCGAGAGTCCGTGGGTGCAACTCAGGTCTGGGCTCGAGCCTGCTATTCCCATCTACAGGCCTGGCCAGGTCTCAAATGGGGCATATCGTGTCGCCCTGAAACAACAATGATACTTACCAGCCTGTTGCTGTGCACAAATGGAATGCCCGAATGTTTTAAATGGCATGCTCTTTGGCCAAATTTGGCTCGCCAATTGCGACCTCATGCATTCCACACCATGATTGATGCGGAACTTGCCTGGGCAAACGACAAACTAATTGAAAGTCCGTGATGAAAAAGCCACTCAGCCAGCATGCCACCACACATCTGAGCTTGCCTGTAGCTGTACGCCAACATCTAGCAGCCAGAACGTATCAGCTTGTTCCAAACAATCGGAACTCCATTGTCTCAGCTCCGCGCTCACTGGGCACGCCTAGTGATTGAGTCACACAAAACGGCAAGGGGCATGCCAAATGATGTCAGAGAGGTACCTCATGTCCCTGAAATGTTGCGGGCGACTTCAACGCCAGGGTTGGCTTTCAGGGCGCCGAAGGCAT
>JALKAD010000432.1:0-15109 GCA_024500015.1 Ulva compressa | reverse complement strand
GCATGTCTGCAAATATTTGAGGCCAGCGGTGCTCTGTGAGCAGCGGTAGCCGCTAGTGAGGGCCAAGGCCTGCCCCGGCTCTGCTTCTGGGACTACCAGCGCTCGTGCCATCCGCAGTGGCCAGCGTCGATCACAAAGGAGTACATGAAATTTAAACGTGCAATGTGGGATACTATACGCTGCGTATGTGCTGTATTGATGCAGGCTTGCCGGCATGTCTTGTAACACAAATGGCACAATACACGGCCCGGGTCCGGATTCATACCGCAGTCTGCCTCAAATATACGCTACAGTTCTTAAGCGTCCATGGTGTTACTGTTTGACGTGTCTGTTTCAAATGGAAGATGTGACACGAAGTTAGGTGCTCGGCAGGTCATGCGATGGCCTGGAGGCACGCGCTGAGGTCCTGAACGCTTGCATAACATTCGCACATATACAAATGAAGTTTAAGTATGAGCGGATGGTCCATTAGCGGCAAGAGCTTGCAAAACAGCGCGCTCCTTGCTTGGCCCACCCTTGTTTCCCCACCCGTACAGTCTCCCCGCCTCAAACGTGGGCGTATTGACACCGGGGGTGGGCGACCTGGCACATGGTGGGCAAACAACATCATCGCACATTCCCAGGGCACTGCATGGGCCTAGAAAGCACTGTTGAGCACGAATAAGCAGTGCTTCAAGTTACAATGACACTCTGTCACCATGTGTTACACTGTGAAAGATCTTGGACCCAGCAGCGCCGAGGCAACAGACCAGGCATCACGCAAAAAGCAGATGTCCTATTGCAAGTACAAGGCTTCTATGCTCACGAGCTAATGCGGGCAGACAGTCACAGTGTAACATCGGTGAAGCGTTGTTGCATATGAAGTTGTCAGCCCATGCCCACAGACAGATACAAACACCGCAGAGACAAAATCGCTATCAAACAGACGGGCACGCACCGATCAGTGCAAAACTCCTGCGAGCTCACCCAATCAGATTCCAGCACGCTGCAGGCTATACTGGCAGTAGTGACCAACAGCAGGCTATGTGGGCGCTTGCTGGCCGCGCGTAGGACATGTGTGAAGCACGAGGCACAGGTCTAGTGGACTGCTGCCAGAGCCACGCTGGCTGTCGGAGCGTGGCCGGAGAGTGGGGGGCACCAGAGCAGATGAAATGGCGCGGTCTTGCTGCTGTCAAGAGGTAAGTGTGGGGGTGTGAGTGGATGAGGTGTGACGGCGGGGGGTGGGGTGGTGTGGGTGGGCACTGGCTCAGGCTCAACGGACAGTGTTGTTGGGAGGCTTCGACGCAAGCATATGCGCGATTGCACTTATTGAAGGCAGTGGCGTTCGTGGGGGATGGATCCAGGCGACACTGCGTGGGTAAGCTCTACAAGACGATGGATTGAGGCGCCTGCGCCAGGGCAAGCTATGGGCAGCTCAGCCTGATTGCAGCTCTTTTTTAATCATGCGTTGATGTGCCATACCTTGCCCCTTTCGGATGCCGTGCAACTGCGCACATGTTGGTCTTCGTAGTGCCGCGGTAGACCCGCACGCGGCTGAGGGCCTGGAGGCACCGAAACTGAAAACTAAAAGACAATTCACACGTAGCTGAAGCTCAAAGTGAGCTGGGCGGCTAATGCGTCCATGTCGCGGCCGTTCGAAGGTCATTCTGGCACTGCAACTGTGCGCGGAACTACTGCTCCGTACGAATTCATGAAGCAGCACTGCGTGAACTTGATGCAAGGATTGATGTTGATCATAAGCCTTACAAGAGTGGTCTGTGCGAAGCATGTTAGAGCTACAGCGTAGACCTGCTATCAGACCGACCGAAGCGTGTACTGCGCGCAAGTTCAGACTACGTGGCGTGGTGCACTGACGCTTCTCAGGTTGCCACTGCAAGCAGCGGCCACGGTGCACCGTTCGATCGGTCGTTTCGCTGCCGAATAGCATTGCAGCTGTTTATTTTGTGAAATAGCGAAAACTTGTCGATCACAATTTGTTGGCACTTGCAGCGCGGACGCACTTCAGCTCAGTGCTCAGCTGGCAACGCCACGAACAATGCCGCCGCATTGGCCCTATAAATTTGAAATTAGTGGATAGATAAAGGCTTTATGAGAAGATTTGCGGCGTCTCGTTGACACGATCGACAGCGACCGGATGCAGTCAGCCTCACGAGGCCTCACCAGTGCGAAACAACCGTCCACCCACTCACCTGCTCAGCCTTTTCATGAAAGCTGGGTACACAGCTTTCACACACTTTAATAATGCGATTCCGAAGGCACACAACACCAAGATTACTTAGCTAGCTGCCGGTTTGAGCCCAGCACTGTTTGGTCCCACACAATATTTGCCTGTTTCCAAATGGCTCCCTAGATGCTCACCCCAGCAACGCCCACCATATACAGTAGCCCACCGTTATGGTGGGCAATAGTGCACCCAGCCAATCCCCACATAGCGTCAAAACGGGTTTCTAAGGCCCACAGCAGATTGTTTCTGCACACATAACCATAAAATCCCTCAATTATGTAGTGGTTGCCAGCAATGTGCTTGTTTTCACAATCAGATGTGTGCTGATCACCCTGTGTTTCTCCACCCTTACAACTCTCCCACCCTGGTGGTGGGCAACATGAGCAGCAACACTTTTGCAACAGCCCACACAGTGACCAACCTGATAATACAGACACATACAATGACCACACAGGCTTCACTCATCACTACTACGTTGAGTTTGACTTATTTTGTGCATTTCCCAGTGAGTTGTGAGTTGGCCCACCCCCAGTTTCTCCACCCCATCTACTAGCCCACCCAGGTGGGCCAATTTGGCGTAGACGCTGTGCAGAGTACACCGCGAAAAACCAAGTGGAGCTCCTACGGCTAGTGGTGCACGCCATGTGCAACCAACATCCCAGACAAACTGCACCTGAGCGGCCAGGTGGCCCTGTACAGTACGAGTACCTGAATCAGCCGAGTCCGGGCGGCGAGGCCACGTCCTGGGCCCCGAGAGAAGCTTCAGTTCTGCACTACATCCTGCTGCCAGGCGGTATGGAACCAAAGGAGGCTCAGAACCCCGACATGGAGATCCTCATGGGCTACATGGTGGCCGGCACTGACGGAACATCAAAGACGCTTCAGCTACAGAGAAAGGGCACCAAAGCCAGCAATCCTGCAAACACGGCCTACCAGCTCTACCCGTCACCCCGATTCCTGCAGTTTATGGCGTGCGCCCGAACGTTACAGATGATGCTTAGCTGCGACGATCACATCGCCGGGATGACGGTGTGACAACCCTGCGTACGATAGCCTGTGACCAACGCACAGCAGCAGCTGGAGCTGGTATTCACCCGCTGCAACGTGTGTACAGGAAATGACAGTCATGGGACAATTCTGTGCTGCGACACAACAAATCGGTGGCGTCGCTTGTGCATATGCGGCGAAGCGATGGCCCGAGAGCCAGGTATAACCCGGCCTTCAGTAGTAGTCCTGCCCGAACGACACATTGTACTAGTCCTGCCTTACTGGAGGAGGTTAGCGCATGCCACAAACAGTAGTGGCCATTGCAATTGATTCAACAGAATCTGTTGGCGCAACTGCCGGGCGCAGTTGGCAGACTTCAGGCCCGGGAACCCTGCAGGTACCGGCGATCCTGGCCGACCTTGAAAGCCTTTTGGGAGC
This sequence comes from Ulva compressa, assembly GCA_024500015.1. NCBI lineage: Eukaryota > Viridiplantae > Chlorophyta > Ulvophyceae > Ulvales > Ulvaceae > Ulva > Ulva compressa. The sequence continues at coordinate 11,460 of JALKAD010000432.1, read as the reverse complement.
ACTCGTCGCAGAGTGGGGGTCCGTAGACACAAGCAGGGTTAAAGTGGAGCCGGATCTTCGCGGATTTGCACGACTCCAGCTGGCATTCGCGGACGCCATCGACGAGCACATGAGTGGGAGACCGGTGATAGAAAGAGGCACTGCCGAGTGGGACGGCGTCTGGGACTGCTGGGCCGGTGCCACTATGGCGACGCTTATCGTTGTTCAAGGTTTGCCATTCTGTCACGCTGGGTCTGCCCAATGCCCCGCATGTTCTTCGGTACTGTCATCAGCGTCAACCCAAGTGTGCGACTGATATGGCGCTGTGCAGGCAACCTACTCTTCCCTGCGTCGGGCACAACGGCGCCCAAGTCGAAGGCCATCAAGGTCACATATACTTGTGTGCCGGATCAGTGGTGGCAGTGGGCGTTCACCGCAATGGAGTGGTTCACAGAGAATAAGGGCACGGCGGGAGGAGCTGCTGCGGCGTGGTACGCAAAAGAGTTGAAGACAGCGTCCCTGGCATCGTCAACGGATGTTCGCAAGCTAGCTGGACGATGCATTCAACGGCTGCTTGACGACCGGAACCCAACCATGTTGCGGATGGTGGACGGGGCGGATCTACGCAGAGCGCAACTACGAGACCTAGACATCCAGTGTCAGCCACTGAATACATGAGTAGTCCACCTCACATGCTGGGGTTACGGTGTGTGGAACTTGTGATCGCTGTCCATTCCACGAGGTGCACCTGACCTGCTGTTAACATGTTGCCGTTGTACAGACTTCTTGCAACCCCATCAATGGGCATCCAATCCATGTACAATCTTGACATTCCGATGTGTCGAGGTCTCCACTGTCAGGTGTCAAAGCTACAACATTCATTGGCCAGCAATGGTGATCTCTCCCACACAGTGTCTACTTGAACGTCCTATATGTGCCAGAGCATATCCTCCTGACCCGAGCAGTACGTCCCCGATGACATCCAGATGACGTCACTGCCTATGCGAGAGCATATCCTCCTGACCCGAGCAGTACGTCCCCGATGACATGGGGATGACGTCACCATCTACGCACAAACACAGTGACGTCATCTGCATGCAAGCACACAACCAGTGACGTCATCTGCATGTGAGCCGCCCCACTCGCGCCGACAGTGACGTCATCAAGATGTCCCGCCTGTGGGTCATCCGGATGTCCCCCTGCCACGTGCATTATGCCATGGTGACGTCATCCCCAGCCGGACGTCACGGGCTGACGTCATCCTGGCGCCCTTGTCTCCCGAGGACGGGGTTGGGACCGCTAAATGACGTCACTGTCGAGTCACGATGACGTCCTGGGTGCTTTTTGCCCCGAGCGTCCCCGGAGGACGTCCTCCTCCGACTGGCAGCATCGTCCTAGTGGCTGGGTGCGCCGCTGCATGGCAGTCACGGTGGCATTTCCTGCTGTTGCCACCTTTGCTTGACGCGGTTGAGGTCGGTAAGGTGACGTCGTGATTTTGTTCGAGATCTGGTGGCGAGTACGCTTCTCGGGTTGCTTCTCGGGTTGCACAGTCGGTTGTGGAAGAGAGTGAGCTTGCTCAAGGTCACTTGCACAATTGTGCGCTTCTTGCACCTCTGAATCTTCTTCACCATCACTCGATAGTTTCTCAGAGGCAGACTTGGATAAGGTGACTTCTGGAGCATTGCACCAGCAATTGAGTTACAAATGTCATACTAGCGCAAATGCCCACACAGCCAAATAGCTGGAAAATCCGTTTGGCTCTCAAACAGAATGCAGAGAGACATACCACTACCATCGGTATCATTGGCCTCGCCATCTTCATCTGTATCATCTGACCGAGTTGTCTGATCGTCGACGAGATCGTTCGATAGATGTGATCGCAATGCCTTCTGCATTCCACAACTTCTGAAAGAGCTTTCGGTGATTCAGTGCAGTCATGAGTTGTTGCTTGTGACTTGGTGTTGATCCTCGCGTGGAGACTTTCGTTGCAGTTCCGAATGTAGCTTTGTCCTTGATCAGCATTCCAGGGCCCCTGCCATCAATATTTTGGAGGAAGCATCGAGGATACAATGTGCTTTGAAAGAGGCCAAGCAACGGCAGTAGAGGTTTGTACTTGTACTTGTCCGGTGCCAAGTCAACAGCATCCTTGCGAATGCCAAGCATCCTATTCAAACGAGGTTCCACGCCATGATATAGTTTATTCAAAGAGCCCCTGCATGCTGAACGCCTTTATATGGTGGATATGATCCACAACCTGGTGACGATTTCAAGCCTTGGATGTACAATGAGCATTGAGAGAGAGAGAGAGGAGGAGGCATAGCAATGCTCACCAGAAGTGCTGCTCCAGCCTGCCTTGCAGTCGTATTTTTATCACTAGGCTTCAGATGTGTCAATGAGTCATCACCACTGATTTGAATGATTGCACAGACTTGACTCATAACTTGCACCTGCGCATGAACACGCCTCTCCCATCATCCCTGACCAGACAAACTTTCACACAAACCACGGTTGTCAGGCGAATTCATGTGCATGCTCCAAAGACAGTAAGCAAATGCCCCATACTCGAACGGCTCGCATGTCTAGGTTGTCCATTGCTCGAAAGATTTTGTTGTACCGCTGGTTGATCTCTGTGAGGGCGCTTCCTTTTTTCTTCAGTCGTTGTAGATGTTGTGCTGCTGCCCAAAGGAATGACGACCTAGCTGAGACAGAGGCTGCCAAGTACAACAACATCATTTCTGCATTGTCATCAAGATGTGCTCTTGCCGCTTTGTATGGCTCTGCACCTGTCACAAATGGGACAAATACATTGGAGAAGAAGAAATAGACACCGCCGACAGCATCTTTGAACTCAGTCCCTGCATCCTCACCGGAATTAAGCCTCAGTGCACCATGATTGCACCCCACATCCAAAGGACAACATGCGGACTGTGTGCAAAGTAGAGGTACGAGGATGGCACACCTGAAGCATAGTGGAAAGCGTCCGCTTCGCGCCATACACAGCGTCCACGCCCAGGTTGCCCCACCTGGGTGGGGACGGTGCTGGGGTGGGGAACCTGTACCTGGGGAAGTTGATAACTTTCTGGAAACTGGTCAGAATTGCAATCTGACGAGTCTGTGGTTCATGAGTAAGTGTGTTATGATGTTCTGATGCTTCATCTGGATTAAAACGCTAATGGCTGCGTTGTTTTGGATTACAGGCCTCTCAGCTGCCCCATGTCATGGACGGGGAAGGCATGTAGGTGGGGAACTTGCCCGTGGGCAAGTTTGACCAGGTGACACAAACATGGATGCTGATGCTTGGCAAGTCTTTTGGTGGTGTTCATTGGTGGTCCGGAATGGTACTTATGAATTTCGGGCATCAGAAGTGCTGGTGTGGTGATCCCGGGACATAGGTTTCCCAAGTGTTGGGTGGGGAACACCTGAGAGTGGGGAAGCCTGTGGTGGGGAAGTGCAACAACATCTACTGTGGGCCAATAACGGCGGAGGAGGTGCTGCCAGCAGAGGCGCTGTCAGAGTGGCAGCAACGGCTGTATGGCATACTGTGGGCCACGATGGGTGGCAGTGGCGCTGCCAGAGTGGCAGCCATGGCTGTGCGGTGTAGTTTGGGCCAACATGGGCGACACAAGCGCTGCAGGAGTGGCAGCAATGGCTGTGCCGCCAAGGTGGGGTTGTAGGTGGGTTGGAGGCACTGGGAATGAGCCAGTTCACAATTTGCTAGGAAATACACAAGTCTAATTGAATGCAGTGGTGTTCTGTGAAGAGTGTTTGATTGCTGATAGGAGTTTGCATCAGTTGTTTGGTCGTGCTCTGGCCTGTTGTGCGACATTTGCTGCTCATGCACCAACCGCAAGGGTCGGAGAGTTGTGCAGCTGGAATTGGTTGGCAAGCACTGCATGATGTGGTTTCTTGTGGCTTTGTGTGCAAGAGAAAAGTACTGCGTGACTTGGATGCTCGTATTGACTCTACATGTGGATTGTCTGGGTGTACTGCCGCCCGCCATAACGGTAGGCTACGGTATACGGCGGGCAGTGTCGGGATAATCATCTAGGGAACCATGTAGAAACGAGCAACGACTGGGTGGAATCAATTGATCGCTTGGTTTGGGCACAAATGGGCAGCTAGCTAGGTACTCCTGATGTTGTGAGGTTTCCGAAACAAATACTTGTTATGTGCGTGACAGCTGTGTACTCAGCTTTCTACTGAAATGGTGAGCAAGGAAGGTTGGTGGGTGGCCGGTTGTTTCGCAAGGGGGGCTGGCACTCATGACCACCAGTGGTCCCAGCGACGGCGCGGACCCCCTGTGAGCCCCAAACAGACTTTGGGACGTCCATAGGCCATAACTATATGTCCTGAAGCCTTCTGAAGGGGTGTTGGGGCGTTTCGTCGAATCCCCCAAACATTCGCGCTCTTTTTGGGGAAAACAGCGCATTTCCCCAAGCTCGCGCTAAATGACGCCCATTCTCTCCCAAACACGCACAGTCTGTCCCAAAGCATGTGCCACACCTTTAAAACACCATAGATATTGATATGGTAGTACACATGTGATCTCGACCTTCGATGTTGGTTGGTCCGCGGTCAGCTGTCAAGTTGCGGAATGCCTGCCGGCGCAACGCACGTTCACTACCCGCCGTTGGTGGAACTTCTAGATACGTTAGAGTATAATTTTGAAGTACTACAGGGCGCTATTGACAAAGATAATTTGAGGGTGACAGTGCTTAAGCATGTTAGACTTGCTCGTGCACAGGGCGCCAATGACAAGGCGATCAAGGACTTGATCGTCGCTGTATCAAAGCTAAAACACAAGTTGGATGATCCTGCTGAACCTGAACAATACGTTGTTTCTCCTGAAGGCAAGGATTGGCTTTCAGCCTACGTGCTAGATGTCCATGGCGTTGAGGGGCAGGTCATTTCTACTTTCACATGCGATGCTGGTCTCTGCGAACATACAGTGTCGCGCCCTATGATTGCAAAATAATTTTTACACACTTGTGTAGGATGGGGGCGGTCCTGACAGTGGTTTGCGGTCTGGAGAGGGAATGGAAACTTTTGCACGGCCTGTTGTGGAGCCAGCTATCGAGTCATTTACTACACCAGCCTCAGTGCAACAGACCTTGAACCAGACATATTCCCGCCTAAACTTGGACCCACCTGTTGCCCCCAATCACTCCGTCACTCCAGGTCTAACAGATGGGGTGGGCTCCACAGCTGGGCCATCGCCGGACACAACGGCGATGATGCCTGTAGGCGAGGCTAGAGATGTGACCTCCGCTGCCTGTGCGCTAGCCCTGACAGACCTGAAATCGAGGGTCCTCTCCATAGGCAACAAACAAGCGCACGTGCCAGCGTCACAGACGATGCAATTCTTCAGACGAGTGGTACAGCTTCACAAAGTGGTGCGTGGCAGTGATCTATAAGTTTTGTTTGCAGTTACGAAGACCATCTATTGTAGATGCCTTGCATTGATCAGCTGTTGTGTTTGCAGTGCAGTTTGACCATTTGAGATCGTGTGTACATGCAAGGTACAGATTTATGCATATGAGTTTGACAGGATTTGCCGGCTTCAAACGGACAAGAAGCCCAATGGAGACGGAATGCCGCCCGATCGGCCTGAGCGGTGGAAGCAGTTTCATCAAGCAGTACTTGATTGTGATGGCCCTGGCGAGGCTGCTGATGGTGAGACGAGTGAAGAGCGGGCATTGAAACGGGTGGCACGCTTTTACTGTGTGGTCATATATCACTTAAGTAGCTATTGCTGCAGCCTACTCGGAAGACTGGCCCGAGAAGACCTTTTCACAGGGGCTGTGGAAGCGGTGCATATGGAAATACGGTCAGACGGGCGCCGGTGTATGCAGCAGCTGCCGCACGGGCCCCCGGAAAACCCCAAGCTGGCGGCGCACCTGCGGACTCAGCTCCTCCTCCCACCGTGACGGCAGCGGCACCCTTCCTTTGAGCCTCGAGACGCCCTGCGTGGCGCGATAGCATTGTTCCCGGTTCAAAACATTATCACAAGTACGGCTAGAAAGTCTTGCACGTGACAAGGGACCTAATGCATGCCAATGTGCAGGGCCTCAGCTGTGCGAGGCCGTGTCCAGGCACAATCATTGCATGGCCCTCCGTGAGGAATCTACAAACAGGGGCACCATGGCCGGCCAGACAGGACTTCGTATGCCATCAACCCCCCACGATCGTGCGTCCAATGCCGCAGACGCCTCCAGCTGAGCTGCGCCTGCTTCTTGGGCCGTCACAACCTCTGGAGCTGCATAGGCCAGCGTGAAGCACAGCGGCGCGAGCTCCTCAATCCGCGCAGCACAGCTCAAGTCGGTCCAGCGGTTCTCGCCCGGCAGCAGCACGGCATTGGCGGGCTCGAGGTCGCGGTGCACACAGCTGCATGCATGCATGACGGCCATGCGTGTGGCAGTGTTGCAGAGCATCTGCAGGCAGGCCTCCTGCTCCTGTGTCATGCACTACAACCTACTATGAGAGTATTGCACGAAAACAAGACTGCGATATCGCGTTCTGACAGTCTGTATCATGATCTCAGTAACGCTGTGGCTCATGTCCGAAGTCACATCTGCAGACATGGTCCAGCAGTGCAGCAAGCCAGGAGGCCGAAAAATAAAGGTTGCGTGCATAATTCGATGCTTGGACCGCTGCCAGTGGACCTCGAGCGATATGGCATCTCTACCACCACTCTTAATGGAGGCAGTGGCCGGCCTCCCACGGCCAGCGCAGCAACACTGTTTGTTCGTTCTGCTGTGTTGCGTCTTTAGATGAGGGCCTCAGCGGCGCCGTGGGAAGAGTGCATTCCGGTGATATCGCAGCATAACAAGCGGCACAGTACTGCAGTGCGCTGCACAGCACGCATCATAGCGCGCTGCACCACACCTGGCGCCGCACGCAGCGTAGCACGCTGCATAAGTACTATTATGGTCACACGACGGCGGTGTCGAGTGAACACCGGTGCCCCGAGGCACGTGGAGACCTGAGGCTCCACCCCTTGAGGAGCTCCACTACGGCCTAGAACCGCTAAGAGAGATGCCATGGATATGGGCCCAATCCGATTGGGGGTCACAGGAAGAACGCTCCAGCAGCCCACACCCGGAGATGCCACGCGGAGCACTTGGGATCCTCCGGATCATCTACACCTGCACACCAGGATGGGCCCGGGCGGGCGTGATCTTAACTGAAATCTGCGAAGCACTAGCAACGAACACCCACTGTGCGTGGCGAGCTGCTGTTCGCACCAGCCTAAAAACATCCACTCTCTGCACAGCCTCCGACACGCTGCTTGGCTGCAGAACCCTCTACACGCTGAAGGCGAGAGTCCTTAGGTCCACCGTCGCCACTCACAGCTAAGTAAGATTACATTCCATGTAATCCACCGTACAGCGGTTGCTAGCATTCGCGCTGCACAAAGCATGACCAAGATGATCCCAGAACTGAATGCAGATGCACTACTAGTGGGCAGGGAGTCCGCTTAAGCTTGTGCTGGCTTCCTGTTCGCAGTGCAAACGCAAACAGCAGAACTGTTTGGCACCCGCAGCCACTGAGTGGTAGCAATGCGTTGTTATTCCACAGTGGCACGGCCGGCCCTGCCAAGCGATTTTTTTACGTAATGTGACCAATTTTACGCATTTCCCAGTGACCTGCTGATAAGGCCAGCCTCAGTATTCCGACCGTACGAGTTAGCCCACCCAGGTGGTCCAGTTTGGCGTAGACGCTGTGACCATGTTATGCAAGGCAAGTCAAGGGCGGCCGAGCGTGCTGTGCGCACATCGCGAGGGAGGCACAGAGGTCCAGCTCCGAGTCAGTGGAGGTCCAACTCTGAGCCAGCGCAGTTGCTCCAGTCCTGCAGAGACTCGCCCTTCTCCAGTACAATGCATGGCGGGAGCTGCTGGCCACGGGCCACGGGCGTTAGTTGACATCGGCGACTTCACCAGTGGCGGGGACTTTGCTGGCGCTTGCGGCAACTGCGGCGCCGAACTGCCGTTTGCCACGCTCCCAGAACAAAATCATCTGACCACTCCATGCACAGCTGGCACAGCAGTCACAGCATGCAGTATCACTTCCAGACCCTGCACGGGTCCAAGAATAGCCTGTGGGCCCGATCTGGCTTGCATGCCTTCGCCACTTATGCCCGGCAATGATATGAAGTACATCCACCGACTCTTCGAGACCTCGGCAGGGTGCAGAACCCCCTTTTCTAGCACTCTACATAGGAACGCGTCTGGAGCATTCTCGTGCGTAGGCGATGCAGCTGCGAGCGAGCCGTTTGACGACAATGGGGTTCGCGCTGCATGTGGAGATCTACCTCACACACGGCACTATGTGTATCTGCACTGCCGGCTTTCTCCCGTGTGGGGGCGGGTTGTGGTGATGTGGACTGTGGCCGTGCTGCTTGTGATTGTTCATTTTGTTCTATGCTTTCTTTCATCCACGCTCCTGAGGCTTTGATCTAGCACAGTGTAACACCCATCGTTGATGCGGCATGACCATTGCAACGCCGGCCGCATGTGCAGCAACAGAAGCGCGGCCGAGGTTATTGGCAATGCACAGTGGCTGAAGGGCTTGCGTGTTGCTGCTAGCTGCTGTCTGCGTGCTGGGGGCCGGTTGCTTGCTCGTTAGTGCACAAGTGGACAATATTAATTCCTAGACCACATGTCGCCCTTGCTGCCGGGCTCCAGGGTCGACCTCCGTGCAACATTGCAGGTGAATTGCACTTGAGGTAATGACGCGGGAGGGCTGCATGTGGTAGAATAGTATTTATCTGCAGCGAGCATCGTACAGATGGTTCCGCATGCGTGCACATTTGCGTTACCACACTGCTGGCATTTCTAAGTCACGTTCCAACTTACCGCATTTCAACGCCTGCACTGTTGATGGATCACATTCGTAGCAACTGAAGCAAGTTACAGGAATACACACCGCATCTTTAAGCATGCAACAAATCACAGACATTGGTATGACAATCAACACAGCCTGCAAGGGAACAGCGTCACATGGCGCCCTGCCAGTGGTGAATCGCTGGTGATCATTACACTAGCCATGATGCATACTGGGATCAGACTGTTGCTACTCAGTGATGCCCCTGCCAAGAGAATGTGAGTTTCAGCCGCACATGCCCCTACTCTCCACCACCCCACGCGGCCCGCCTCCAGCCACTGCCCTGAACTTGCAGTACTTGATGCTGGCGTGTCATGACAGGCAGTAGATTCGACACTGTAGGCTCTGCGCCCAAGGCCAATCGCAAGACGGTCACACGTGCACCATGGCCTGAGAACAGTGGCCTGAGACCACTGGTTTGAGACCAGTGCCCTCACAGTACCTGCAGTAGTGGCCTTAGCACGGCTTTAAAGCCTTGCTCCTCAATGAAACCTATTGCATATGATATGGAACAATAAGGATGCAGTGCTCAGTTGAGTTGTTCTTAGCTTAACCTGGGAAATGCATCAGGCAAGGTCTGGCTTTATAATTAGCCAGGTCTCCCATAGCTGTGCATGCCTCCAACCGTCATGCCTCATATTCGCCCTAGCCGTCTGCGAGGGCCTGAACAACGAGCAGCGCAGGCCCTGGTAAAGAACAGTCGCTGCTGCTAGTGTTGCTAGCCGGTGGCTCAGCCACGTCTTCTGTCTCGCCCGAGACGACTTTCCCACAGAGGCTGTGGAAGCGGTGCATGGGGATGCGGTCAGCGGGGCGCCGCTGCAGCAGCTGCAGCACAGGCTTCCGGAAGGCGCCGAGCTGACGGGTTACCAGGGGGCTCAACTCTTCCTCCCACGGCAGCATCACGTCCCCCTTCAGCCTCGCAATGACCTGCACAGTTTGTACCGGTTTCTGTTGGCGATGTACGTGAATCATGCAGGTACAGACGGTGGCTGTGCTGCTTGTGATTACGTACACGCATGTTGACACGTCGTGTCCAGATGCCACGGGTAATAGAGCTTTATACTAGAGCTTCATAGCAACCACAAATCGTCTGTAGCTGATCATTATGTGTTACACTGTGATAGATAATGGCGTCAGCAGAGCCGAGGGAATAGGGCAGGGAACCGGCGAACAGACAAGCAATCACAAGCCGTAAGGCCACAACCCACACGAGCAACCCCTGGGCCAAAGCCGAAACGTAAGCACGCGCGCACACACACACACACACACATACACGAACAACTCAGGGAGAAAGCGTGGCATCGCGCAGCCTATGTACACGCCAATCGTCTATGCCTGATCAATGTGTTACACTGTAGTACTAATAGATCAAGTAGATCTAGGACCCAGCAACGCAGAGGCAACAGAGCAGTCAACAGGCAAACAGATAAACCATCAAAAGCCTCAAGGCTACTCTCCGCACGAGCAAAATGCTGCAACGGACCAGCGCGGGCACGAAAGCAGACACACACAAACAGAAACAACGTAGGAGCGCAGCAACGCGCAGCATCACACAGTCCACGCACACGCCAAACACAGTCAGCACGCACCGGGCTGATCAATTTGTGATGTACAGCAACGTTAACGTTCAGATGCCATCATTGCTATTGATTGTCTGGGAGAGGCCCGGCTGCAATGGCATGTAGTGGATATGGCATGTAGTGGACATGGCGTGTAGTGGGCATCCATCAGCCTGGGTGGCATGCAAGCGGTTGGCAGCAGCCTGGCCCCCGCTGTAGCCCCTATCGTGTCTTTGGTTTCCGTTACTGTGTCCCTCTGGAACGCAGCGCACCACATATGTGTAGATATCTCACGCTCGCACCTTTGCGCGGCCATCTGTAAGAAAGTTGAACGCCGGGGCGCCAGTCAGCAGCTCGTATGCCATCACCCCCAGCGACCATGCATCCAACGCCGCAGACGCCTCCAGTTGAGCTGCGCCCGCCTCATGGGCCGCAACCACCTCTGGACCTGCATAGGCCAGCGTGAAGCACAGCGGCGCAAGGGCCCCAATCCTTGCAGCACAGCCGAAGTCGATGACGGTCCACCGGTTCTCGCGCGGCAGCCACATGACGTTGGCGGGCTTGAGGTCACGGTGCACGTACCCGGCCGCATGCATGACGGCCAGGCGTGTAGCAACGTTGGAGAGCACCTGCAGGAACTGGGTCTATGAGCTGCTCAGGACCATCGCACGCCATGGCAGCGAAGGAGACTAAGGGATAACGTAGCATCGGCAATCTCAGGCGGCATATGTACAATACAGTAGAGTGACACGTCTGCGGCCCGGATGACAGCAGCGCAGCTTGGTGGGCAGATGTAGAGCTGAGTTTGCGTGTATTGTGTCACAAGCCAAGTCCGACCGAAGCAGATGTACACACCCGGCAGGAATTCTTGTGCTGGTAAGGCCAATGGCCTCTAGTTGTGACCGCAGTCCATGATATAGTGGTGGGTGAATGCATGCACATGCATGCACATGCGCATATGTCCCACGCGTAGACACAGCGGCGTCTCTGCTATTTCTGCTGCGTCCATGGCTTGGACCCCTCAAGCACGGCACCGCTG
>JALKAD010000431.1:0-15176 GCA_024500015.1 Ulva compressa | reverse complement strand
TGCTCTCCTGCATTTCGTGAGTCCCAAGCGTGATTCGAGTGTCTTTCTGGTTGGTTGGGAGTGGTATATCCAAGCAGACAGCTGGACAGTGATTTGTTACGCAGTCGCTTTCTTATATCATAGTTTTGCATATGACCGCACATGAGAGTCACTTTGGGCGAGTCCCACCCACGTCACCACGAGGAGTGGCGAACATAGTCTCGACTGCTGCGATGGGTCTTAGATATGATCTTGGCTCCCTGACTTCACACCCACATGGCTCGGGCCACCGGTGCACTAAGAGTACACGCAGGCTTTCACATTTTTAGCATATTGTAGCAGGCTTGAAAACGAATATGGCCCAATAACTACAGCTGTCGGGCAGCGCAGACGAAGATTCAAGAATGCGCTGCCTTGCTGAATGCTGGCCTTTCGAAATGCTGGATACGTTCAGTCAACAGCTTGTGTACACATGCAGTAAGGTCAGCAACATGCAAAGGAACAAGAGCAATTCTGCAACTCAACCCTGCTCACCAGAGTGGCAGAGCGCCGACACTTGCACACTTTCAAAGCAGTTGCCTTGTCGACAGTTTCGCTGACTGTCTGAGTTTGCCCTGCGAGGGCATATGTTGCACTCCTATGGCAATTATCCCAGATCCCGGGCATGAAACAGTTTGCCACACAAACAAACATCGTCCCCAGCAAACCTGTAGGAACGTCACCACCTGGACAGGTAGCATGCTTTGGCGTTGAGACGTGGAGGTGGGCCACCCGACACATCCACGCATGGGCAAGAGTGCAGGCGTGAAGCTGCCAGGTCTGTGGCCAGACACAAGCAGCTTAGTGTCGCTTCCATCGCACAGTCTCGCGAAGACATCATGCAACTGGCTGCACAGCAGCCCAGGCATCTGTTGCAACTGCAAGATGGCGTTGTGTCCCTTCCGTGGGGGACGATGCGCATTCTGTGGCCATGCTAGAGCGCATATTCCCCTCTGCTGTAAAGATGTTCTGGCAAGAATGTCGCCTCGACTTCATTGCCAGCAAACTTCCGGCCATGCAGTGCATTTCGGGCCCGCATTGCCACGTTTGCGTCCTCAAACTCAATCACAACCTTGCCAGTGTGTGGTTCATCGTTGCCGTCCGGCCGAGGCCGAGGAATGACAACGTTGATACACCGGCCATGCTTCTGTGACTCTGCCATCATATCCTCTTGGATCTCAGCGTATGTTCTGCATCAGCAGCACCACAGTCACAATCGCCTCGATTGCAAGCACCTAGTCCATCAGGTAGTGCCCTGAGACATGTCAATTGCGGAAATTATTGGGTCTTGAAGCATTGCACACATGATCAGTATATGATCCAGAGTCTGTGCAAGGGCTATGCAAGTCAGCCTGGGACAAGAACCACAAAGTACAGCCAGCAGGGCAGCAGCGCACTCGTCCTCCAGCAGCTCGTCGCGCGTCACACAGCCAGTAAGCACGATGATGCGCGTCGCTCCAGATGTCGACGTCACCGGTCCTGCTGCAGCGGCAGGCACGCCCATAGCGCCAGCTTGAGCAGCCGTGAGCCCAAAGCCACCAGCGCCATGGCCCTCCGTGGCCCTGCAAGCCACCAAACCTTCATTATGCGCGTCACGATTCACACAATACCACTGCACTGCCCGAGCACCACCGCTCGCTAGGCCGGTGTGGTTGCAGAAGCAGTGGGCACAGGTGGAGCTGAAACCCACAGCACGGACATGAATCAGGGCGCAGACGGCATGCGTTGCCACCTGCGACCAATAGGACAACCCCACGGGGGTATCAAAGTCTGCATAGCTGATTGATACAGCGTCTGGCACGACAGGACGACGCTGAGCAACACGGGCGGGGTGCGCACTTGCGGCAGGTGAGGACACGGCCATCGATGCTGAGGCCGTTCAGGCCGACGATCGCGCTCTCTGTGACCGCCTTGTCTGCAAACACGGCAAAGCCGTAGCCCTTGCTCTCGCCCTTCTCGCGGTCGCGCACCAGCTCGAACGACTGCAGCTCGCCGAAGGGCTCCAGCAGCTGGCGGCACTGCCCCTCGTCGAAGTGGTAAGGCAGGCCTCCCAGGAAGATCTGCATGCACGTAAACATGCAGAGCAGGCCCATGGCACACACACAAAGCTGCCACAGCGCAGTTCTTGCCATGCACAACAGCGCACTGTGTGCAGAACAGGTGCCCCCGCAGCGTAGGCTGCAACTGCGGCATACACATATGTTTGGCGTCACATAAGGTTGGGCATGGCGAGCCGGTGAGTTGCCGCATCAGCATGACCATACCAAATCTGGTCATGTGCACAATGCAGCATGAGCAGTGAGCAGTGAGTGTATGAGGGCACACCCGGTCCTCTGAGTCCATGCCGCCAGGCGTCAAATTGACAGCGGCCAGGTTGAGGTTGGGGTTGGGGTTGCCCGGGCCCAGGCGCGCTGCATGCGCGGGGTTGTAGTCGTTCGGCCGGCGGATGCGCACGGCGACGCCCTCAAACATGATGCCGTCCAGCGCCATCGCATTGGATGCCTCCTCCACCGTCCGCAGCTCCACAAAAGCAAACTTCTTCTCGTAGTTGATGTACACGTTCACGACGGCATTGCCGACACCGCCGGTGTTGCCTGCACACAGCACCTCCCTGAGTCTAGGTATGCCTCCACGCACAATCGTGTTGAACAGCAACTCAATGTGCATATCTATGAGGGGATGTCTCAGTGGCCGCTACACTGCTGCCGGCACTGGTTCTGAGACTGGTGCGACGGCGTTCAATGCTTCGTGTCTGTGCACATGCTTCTATTGCAGGGTAAGCCATGGCTGCCTAGCATGGGCCCGGGAAGGCGATGCGGAAAATCTCGCAGAAGCACAACTCCCTGTGTGCACATACCGCAAACATCGTTCAGACTCGGTAGCGGAGAGCACATGGCATACCACATGCCAGGCCTTGTGCCTCCAATAAGATCCATGTGAAGAACACAGCAAAGCGCAGGCCGCATGCGGCTAGCCGCGGCCGCCTTTCAGGGCTCACATTGAGTGACTGCCCTGCAGCAAGCCGATCAGGAAAGCAGGGGCGGGTGTGGGGAGGGACGGCGCACCTCCAACAGCCGCCAGTGCATAGGAGAAGAAACTGGAGATGCGGTCCTCGTTGGCGGAGGGCGGCAGGCCGCCGACATAGATGCGGCGCGCATGCCGCGTGGCCTGCGTGAGCTGCAGGCCGCTCTTGTCAACGGGCATCTGCTCACCGGCCATGTTGAGGATCAGATCCTTTGTCTGCTCCTCGCTGCGGCCGCCCTGGCCTTGCGCGACCATCTCGGGCGTGACGTCGAACCACGTCGTGCGCAGCCGCTCCCGTGGCTCTGGCGAACCTGACGAGAAGTCGTCGGATGGCGAGCGGCGGCGCGGCTGCTGTTGCCGCGGCTCGCGGTCGCGGTCTCGGCCTCTACGTGCTGCATGGCATGTGCTCGGGTTCAAGCGTGGGCGCGGGGCGCCACTGGTTGAGCAGCAGAGCATGCCGGGCGTATCGGTCGCAGGCGCATGTGTGCATGCGCTGACTGGATGCGAGCAAGCGCAGAGGCAGCACAGGAGTGCTATCTGGGACGGCATGCTGCGCGAGTGCTGCACAAAGGGGGCCGCTGTGGCGTGTGGGGCTGGAGGGCACACATGGGCCCATGTGCTTTCCCATGGGCAGCCGTGGGGCCTCACACTGTGCAGCCGCAGGGATGTGCCATGTCACAGCGGACTGTATCATGATGTCGCGGTGGCTCGACTGGTGGACTGGGGGCTATCAGTGGGGCAGATGAATGCTGTGAGTGCGAACGGCGCGCTAGTCACTGGCCCGGAGGACAGCGCGTTGCACTTTGGCAGCAGCAAGCTCATGCTGCAGTTAGAACACATTCAGGGGTGCGGCGAGAGATGGCCGCACGTATGGCTACAAATAGATGCTGTGTGAGTGAGTCACCAGATATGGGCGCACACCGTCATATCCGCCACCGTAACCGCCACCCCCGCCGCCTCCGTAGCCCCCACCACCACCGCCGCCTCCATAACCACCACCTCCGCGGTTGTCACGGTCCCGGCCACCCCCGCGATCCCGATAGCCACCTCCTCCGCCACCGTATCCGCCTCCGTAGCCACCCCCCCCACCATGTCCGCGTCTATCACCGTAGCGGTCCCCGCCTTGGCTGCCATGGCCCCCATAGCCACCTCCCCCACTCCCTCCACCGCCTCCATAACCCCCGCCATCATAGCGATCGTAGCCTCCACCTCTTCTGTCACCGTATCTGTCACGGTTATCTTGACGGGGTGGCTGCGTTCACACGTACTCTTTGTTCGTCAGTGATAGGCGACGCATGCCGGCTGAGCACGGCGTGAAAATGGGCGGAATATGCACCACAGGCACTCGCAACACAACATGAATATCAATGCTCTACATCGATGGAGCTGATCGCTGATTTCGCGCACTTATGGGGTTAGGAATGATGGCATACCGGCGGGTAACTCATAATTCCAACGACGTCGAGACTAGGAGCTCAGAGACACAAGTGAGTCGTTATTACGATAAGTGCTTGAAATTCGATAGAAACGGCATCCTCTCTAACCAACGAAGTCGAGGTCGCAGCCCACCTCCGAGAGCAAACGCAAGCCAAACAACACTCAATCGTGCATGATCGACGGCGTTGTAATCCGAGCGACATCAACACAGCAGCTGCTGTAGGGACACGTTGCAAGTGTTTCCAGCTGTGTTGACTTCGATGCAAGCAGCTGTGGCACCACTGGACACATGCATGCCGCATCTACACCGTCCGTAATGGTGGTGAGGGACACGAACGCATGTGCATAAGGACTAGTGAAAGCTTGAAATCATGGCTGTCCAAGCATGTACTAGGGACAACCAAGCCAACTGCGGATGTAAGTAGACACAGTATCGCGCTGCGTTCTGCCGGCGACTACGTATCAGGCCCCGGCGCCACATTGTGCTACATGACAGCGCCATGATGTAGCTACACATTGTGGTCCAGATGCCGAAAAAAGGAAAGAAAAAGGTATCCGAGCCGCCTCATTGCTTTGTATGGCGTTTGACACCTTAACGTTGTGTTAACACGCTGCGGATAGCGCCAATTCGATGTACATATGATGCAAAATTGCATTGTGAGACGTCTCAGACAGGAGCATCATGCACGGTAG
This sequence comes from Ulva compressa, assembly GCA_024500015.1. NCBI lineage: Eukaryota > Viridiplantae > Chlorophyta > Ulvophyceae > Ulvales > Ulvaceae > Ulva > Ulva compressa. The sequence continues at coordinate 10,004 of JALKAD010000431.1, read as the reverse complement.
CATATGGAGTAGATGCCGCCAGATTGTCTTTTGGTCACACGCCAATGCACGTGTTCTTGCATTGCAGAAGGGCCCAGCAATCTACACAGACCCGACCCACCTGAACAGATTCTCATTGGCCGTAAATGAGATCATCAAGACTCCGTTGGGGGTGACCGGCACAGTTTGTGGTGTGAAGTATGCCACTGCGGAGCAAGCTGCCACATTCAGTGGTGGAAAGGTTGGCGTCCCCAGCTCTGCTTCGTGTGCAGAACGCATGTAAGTTATGCCAGAAGTGCTGATTTGTCCCTCACTATTCGTGTGTGAGTGATCACAAGACCATGGTGTGATCCCCCTTCTGATGAAGGTTTGGGTCAAGTATGAGAACGGACTAGAGGCGCCCGTGGACTATGAGCCAGCACATGGATACACCAAGGTACTCCTTGATCATGCGATATGAAGGCCTGGCGGACGGCCTCATGAACTCAGGCCAAGCAGTGATCGGTCTCATTGACAGACTGCACTTTGCAGGGCACAGCAGCCGATCACATACACAGAGATGTGCAGTGTTATAATGACGAGTTGGAGAAGATGATCGAGAAGCGGAAACAAGAGGAGCAAGAGATGCGCTTGCGAGCTCTTGGTATAGAATCACCAACCAAGGAAAAGGGGAAGAAATCAGGAAAAAAGAAGAAGAAGTGATTGCATATGCAAAACTCATGGACTCGAATGCTGGCCATGGTATGAGCATTGAGCCATTACAAACAGGCGTCATCATGGCCTGGTGCACGCCACCTGCTTCGATTTGAGGCTGTTTGTGTTCGCACGCGACCGGGGTTTCCTGTGAACCTGCAGAAGACTACATACACGAGCAACTTGGTCACTACGCCAGACCATGGCGGGCACTGGCTGCAACATCCTTATGCATCGGAGCGGAGGAAGAGCTGGACGCAGCTCCCGGAGGAACAAGGCAGATCCGAGGAAGTACCCGGGATTGGATCATGTGCAACCTGAGCATGACCTACAGTCTCCGTTTACGCGGTCACTACTGACCTCTCCTCCCTGGACCTGTGAACCAATTTAACTAGCACTGCCCAAAGCGGTGGGCCAATCCACCTGAGGAGGCGACTGGATGAGGTAGTGAACAGAAATTTGCGTCACAGATCAAACTGAACCTCTGCGAAGCATGCATCAGCGAGAAATAATTGTACACAACACCCATGCTGGCATCAGGACGCTGTGCATCAGCTACAGTGCTCCGCACAGCGTAAAGGCCGAAATAGGATGCTGACATGGCTCAGCTGTCTGGAGTACATACACAGCACATTGTCATGTCTCAAAGGGCTGCGTAAATAAAACCCAACAGCATCAGTGACTCACATGTACTGACAGTACTAGCCACATCGGATGGGCAAGCATGACTACTTGGTGTTAAACCAGGATGTTTTGACTGAATAGCGCAGGAGGATACCGGTTGGTGGCGTCTCCAAGGTGCACCCTTGCCTGACATTGCAAGCGGTTCCGAAATAGACCAAGTGCTAACGTAGCATATGCCACAACAAGTGAACATCATATGTATGCATGTTTCCCCACTGGCCACCGTTGGCCAATTCTCATAACAAACACCGTCGGATTTCTCGTCCAAAGGCGGATCCGACTTTGAGATCGCCATTGCGTTAGTGGACCGTGACAGCACCACCAACGTTCCATGCGCGTCTGTATGCAAGCGTATACAGGTCTGTAGGTAAATATGTACTACATCTTCCACACGGCGCTGGCATTCGGCACGTACGCAATGCATGCGCACGCCATCTCGAAAGAACACATGAGACTGCCACAAATACCGTGACAGCGAATTGCATTGCCATGTATAAATTGACCGTCATATGACCTTGTCAGCACGCGTTTCTGTGGCGTTGCCACCCGATGTCGTTGTTTTTCGTTTCCGCGGTGTGCTGATTGGCTCGAGAACACGCGAGACACTGGCGACATGAGAGGGCGTCTGGTGCATGCAGGTATCCAGCTGGCTGGATCCAGCCAGAACAACGCTTATTCAACGCCACAAGTGAGGCAGCCTGCAGATGAACTGGTTGTGTCTCGCCCCTGCAGGATTGTCCTGATCGTCAGCATATCGCTCGTTGCATAGCGCACGAGAACCAGATCACCCCTGCAATCGTCCCGTCTGTTGATTGTGTACGCCTAAGAGAAGAAAATGGCAAAGACACTCAGCATCTCTGTAATGTGTACGATCTGCGACATCTTCTTGCCAACGGTGTTTTCGCTTCTGTGAAAAGCCGGAAATGCAGCATGTTGCAAGGTGGTATGCGGGGGTCTACGCCTTCTAACATTCATATATGTCGATGTAGCTCTTAGGGAGTATCCCGCGGACGAGGAAAGCCCTGGTCCGTTCTACATTCGCGCAATGGTCAATGACGACACTGAGGTGCGTCAAGTAAGATCATGAGTCACAATTCCGTAAGTCAGATCAACGTTAAGGATGCAGTATCACTGTCCTCAACAGCTGTGAACGGTTTGCTTCGTTGTGTTTGTTTCCGGCCCCGTACGTGCAAGCCACAACATCTGTAGGTGCGCACCGAAAAAAAGTCACCCAAGAAGAGCGGTGACAACGTCCTCTTCATGGAGCACCTGTTGGTGCCGTACAAGTCTGCGAACAAGGACGTACTGAAGGTGTGTCTGGCGCCGATTCACATGGGATACTTTTTGGACTGCTCCGCAACATCAGTGTGCAACGGCTACAGTTGGAACTCCTCCTCGCTTCACCGGGGGGAGATCTTGTGCTTGGAGAATGCAAGATGAGGGTCGGTGATGTGGTCGCAGCGGGTGCTGTTCATAGCTGGTTTCCATTCATTGACGCGGGAGAGCCCACCCTGAAAACTGGAGAACTGCTGATGGCGATTCAAGCCAAGACCGGTCAAGGCAGGCGTCGCTCCACAGATGCCAATGGCGAGCCGGTAAGTGTCTGCGCTGATGTCAACGGTCTGATACCGTGCACAAGCGCCCTCTGAGCAAATGGCTGGATGCAGATCGTAAGAGGCAGCAGTCTGCCAGTTCCAATAGCTGTTGGGGTTGCTGTAATCCTTGGATTCTTGTCACTGGCAAAGACAAAACGGCCGATCTACTATACTGTGGAAGAGGGCGATGATTTGTGCACAATTGGGGAATGCTTCAATCAGGACTTCCAGCATGTTTTTGAAAAGAATCGATCCGTCATCTCAAATCCAAATTTGATCTACCCGGGTGACAGGTGCCACCTTGCTGCGGATTACCTCGATGTGCAATTGCGTGCTGTAGCAACCACATGGATGTGCACACAACTTTGCGTGTTTGCAGACTCCGCATACAGTGATACAGACTTCGGCTGTGTGACAGGATGATTCTCAAACTGAGGCGGCACTACATCAGCCCGGGACACGACCTAGATCAGCATGTGAATGTCCCTCTTAAGGCTTATGGAATCAGTGTGGCTGGTATGCAAGATTCCACAAGGGCCTCATGAACATTGGATCCTTCTGGAATCGCAGACATGGTTTGAGGAGCACTGGGTAAATCATACTGTAGGTGTTGAAGAGCACATAGGCATGCCTGTGTGCACTCAGCATGACAGATGGAACCTTCATGTTTTGGGTTGGACTCGTCAACAACGCATACAATTTGCTGATATGGTGCTGGATTGTCCAATCAATGGCAGTTTTGTATGGATTAGGTGGGATAAATTGGCGCATGACATACCAATGTCATTCAATGCCTGCATCAGGACAGAATAGCACCATTCGGTACACTCCCATGCCTGAGACTCCATCGATTGCGGCAACAGACACTGTGGAGGCAACGCACACATCCGAATAGCATGCACTACTTACAATAATCTACTCAGCATGAGAATGTTGAGGAATGCTTGGCATGTAGCCACAAGGCAAGAAGCAAGGTCATGTACAAATCACACACAGACTCATTTGGTCATACAACTGCCTCTCAGTGGTGCAGTCTCTTACTCCTACATGCTGACCCTTCCTGGTGGATGCACAAACCTCAAGTTGCTACGAGATCAAGTGCACGCTCATGACATGCTTCCACAACAACTGACACCTCAGTACACTCGTGGCTTAGGAGGAACTTGTTCCATTTCGGAGTCAAGGGGGTTCATGTGGACAGGACGGTAATCAATCTTGGGCCGCAGGCTTTTGTTGTCCCAGTATGCCAGTGTGTGCTTCATCCAGGCCTCATCATCACGCTTTGGGAAATCTTCGCGGGCATGAGCACCACGAGTCTCCTTGCGCTGCTCAGCAGAGTGCATCGTAACAGATGCATTGATCAGCAGATTCTCTAGCTCCATGGCCTCGACCAGGTCTGTGTTCCAAACCGTTGACCGGTCCTTCAAACCCAACTTGCCTGTTTGATCCACGACATCATCAATGGCTCCGCAGCCATTCTCGAGCGTCTCCTGCACACATTGACGATGCTGTGGCATGCTACGCACAGACTGCGGGTTTGTTGCAGCAGACACGTTCTCAGCGACATGGCACATGCTGAATACAACGAACTCAAGGCGAATAGCAGTCAAGTCTGTGTTAGAGGCATACCTGCGTCCTGAAGACAGCTGCATCCTGCTGCATCACTTTTTGCATCTTCCTTCGGAGAGATGCAGCAGTCACATCGCCAGATGCAGTGCGCAGCTGCTCCATGCGATTCACTGTCTCGTCGCCTGCTCCGGCAGGGAGTGGTGCATGTGGCTCGTTTGGCTTAAGCACTTCACCGACAGTGTTTGCACATGCGCGCCCAAACACAACGATGTCGAGCAATGAATTTGCACCAAGGCGATTGGCACCATGCACAGATGCGCAGGCTGCTTCACCCGCTGCCAGCAGGCCAGGCACAATTGCATCAGGGTCTTTCGACGTGGGATTGATCACCTGCACACTGGAAATAATTACAATGTGATACAAACGCTTTAAGCGAATGGGAGACACAATCAACCATGGTCCACTGAAGCTCATGCCACCACGCACTACAGCTGCGGATGACCACACAGGAATATAGATCGTACCTGGCCCTTCCAGTTCGTAGGGATTCCTCCCATGTTGTAGTGGACAGTCGGCAGCACTGGGATGGGTTCCCTGGTCACGTCGACTCCAGCAAATATAGCTGCCGTCTCTGAAATACCTGGCAACCGCTCTGCCAAGAGCTCCGGATCAAGATGATTGAGGTGGAGATGAATATGATCCTTCTCTGGCCCCACACCTCTGCCCTCGCGAATTTCCAATGTCATGGCTCTTGAAACCACATCACGGGATGCGAGATCTTTCACGGAAGGTGCATACCTGCAAAACAAGTCAAGAGTCAGCTAGTTTGCAGAATGGGTGCCACAGATGGTCGTGATGCGTGAATAATAATTACATTTGAAACACCTCGCTGTTGGTGGCTGCAAGGGCTGACCATCCAGTGGCGTCAACCGCCGCAAAAATGACGCATCAAGAAGGTTTAAGTTCACAAAATTGCCAAATTCCGTACTGCCAGTACATAAAATCCGTGCATAGCAAAACGACGAATAACACCTTTCCATGAAGCGCTCGCCCTCACTGTTGCGCAGGACGCCACCTTCTCCTCGGGATCCTTCTGTGATGAGGCAACCTGCTCCATAGATCCCAGTGGGATGGAACTGAATGAATTCCTGGTCTTGTAGCGGAATGCCTGCTCGTGCAGCCATTGCATTGCCATCGCCTGTGCAGGTGTGCGCGGACGTAGCTGAAAAGTAGGCACGCCCATACCCCCCAGTAGCCAGAATTGTTTGATGTGCGCGAAATTTGTGGATGGATCCGTCTTCCAGGCACAGAGCGGTTATTCCTCTACAGCTGCCATCGGCGTCCATTATTAGGTCAAGCGCGAAGTACTCAACTGCACCAGGAAGCACAAGTCGCACAGGAGCCTTACTTGGAGCAGCCTTGGCAACTGACGCAGGCTTTTTGAGGTAGACAAAGACGCACCAAAAAACTGGACATCATGTTTCATGGACTGACCATAGAGAGTGTGGAGCATTGCGTGCCCTGTACGGTCAGCTGCGCACGCGCACCGAGATGCTTGACCGCCCTTCCCGAAGTCCAAGGACTGTCCTCCGAACGCCCGCTGGTAGATTTTGCCATCCTCTGTCCGCGAGAAAGGAAGACCATAGTTTTCGAGTTCTATCACAGCTTTGGGCGCTTCCCGGCACATGTACTGAATCGCGTCCTGGTCACCCAGCCAGTCAGAGCCCTTGATCGTATCGTAGGCGTGCCATCTCCAGTCATCTTGGCTCATATTACCCAGGGCGGCGTTGATACCGCCCTGCGCTGCGACGGTGTGAGACCGTGTCGGAAACAGTTTGGTGATACATCTGAAGAACACTGCGAAGTCAGGCTGATAGCACGTTGAATGGGATCATCACTGCAGCATGATCATAGCTTATTATTCTGGTAAGCTGGACATACGCTGCATTGAATCCTTGCTCCGCCAGTCCAACGGCAGCGCGCAGACCAGCACCGCCAGCGCCCACGACGATAGCGTCGTAAGTGTGCTCGACGACCGGATACTTGTGCGTGCTAAAGCTTCGACTCCCACGGGCAAGTGTTCGTGCAGCGATCACTGCATCTCGTACAAACCACACCATGTTGCCAAAGTACTGCTGACCAGAGAAGACAACAGTGTTCAGCAACCGGCGCGGGGACGCCTGCAATGGAATGTAATCTCGCACGGCCCGCTCACGAATTATGTGATCCCCGGCATCGTGCTTTGGGAAAGAGCTTTGACAGATGGCGGATGGTGGTGGACGTGACGCGGCAAAGCTTTGGCCAAGCTGCGATGGCCACAGGTGGTATTCCGACGAACCGGCCCGCTCCAGCGCCAATCACCAGCACACCATCAAACAGCTGGTGGTGCTTGTTCGTGAATGTGCAAGTAAATAACCATGTGTGAATGAAGACGCAGAAAGTCGCGTCATGGTGCTTGAGGTCCTAGACATGATCTCCATGGGCAATGCTGCGGACACCTGCGCCTCCAGGTCGAGCGACTGCTGCGCGTGTGCGTCCCTGATCGGGCCACGTGGTGTCGTCCACAAGCAGCATGGGAAAAGGCAGAGACAAACGCAAAAAGCAGAAGGGGTCGACTACTGCTGGTCACGGAGCTGCAAAGACTGATCGCAAAACTGCACAGAACGAGGCGAAGAAAGATAGGTGCGCGCAAATTCCAGTGCACGCATTTCGTCACGTATGCAGTCACATGTAACATGCCAACGTGATGTATACGCTCAACGCGCGTGGCAGTGTTGGCCGCTCCTCTCTGTTCCCAATCACCCTTGCATGGTCAGGGTCGCATGATTCATGGCAAGTGTTGCAAGCGCTATTACTGCGCACACATCCGTAATGTCTAGCCACGCGCAACAGTTATATCGTGGAAGTGGCTGATGAATGCCTACGTGGACATGCTGTGCCTTTGTACAATTATATCGGAGCTACACTGACCAAAGCTGTACAACGTGTGCAGGCGTCTGGCAGGTGCAGACGAGGACGACATTGACGCCATATTAGCACAGCTGGATGTTGACAGCAAGAAGGCTTATGCTGTCTCCATTCAGGCGGGCTGTCGACCACCTGCGCCACGAGTGTGCGGTTTGTGGGTGCCCACAGGTGACCTGGTGTGATCAACATCCCAGGCCTTGCACGTTCATCAGCACCCGTGCACAGTGTCAATAGCACATGCTCATCCTTCATGACAAGTGCATGTTATTTGCAAGCGTAGGTCCATGGGTCATTCGATCGATGGGCTTCAGCAGTCGGCATACGTGTACTGTGCTGTCCCCTGCGTGCACTGGATTGCATCAGTTCCAATTCCTTCGGATACGCATCTGCTGACGTGCATACACGTGGGTACCACACTGGCATGCAGCGCAAGGATGAGATACTGATGTTTGGTGGGGAGTGCTGGGACAAGGAGTCAGGCAAGATCTACGTGTACGATGACATCTTCACTTACGACACTTCAAAGAGTAGATGGACCCGAATCGTAAGCCGAGGCCCCCAGCCTCGATCGGCATGCAGTGGCACGGTCTACAAAGGCCATTTATACATGTTTGGGGGTGAATTTACTTCCCCAAATCAACAGAAGTTCAAACACTACAGGTGAGAGCATGACTTGGGACAGGGAACCGATGCAGTTGAGCAGCAATCGCCTGTGTAGCCGTCAAAAGTCACGGACCATATAGCATCTCGTGGCAGACAAAGCTCCACAGCATATTCTGTGGCTACAGGGACCTGTGGCGCTTGGATCTGTCAAGCTGGCAGTGGGAGGAACTCAGTATCAAAGGCGGCCCGACGGCGCGTTCGGGGCACCGCATGCTGTGCCATCAGAACAAGATCTGGCTGTTTGGCGGGTACTATGACACGGGCGATGACCTCCCCAAGTACTATAAAGACCTGTGGTGCTTTGACCCCTCCGCCCTGAGATGGGACAGTGTCGGTGATATGACTGCACGATGGCCTGCGGCCCGAAGCGGATTCCAGTGGGTTGTGCACAATGACACGTTGGTTTTGCATGGTGGCTACTCCAAGCAGGTGGACGAAGATGACAAAGACATGCAGCACGGTGTAGCAATGGATGACACATGGGCCTGGCACATTCCAACATCAAAGGTGCCAGCGGACTCGTGCCGATGCCTTGTGTGGTACTGAGGTTCACGTGTGTCCATGTAGCGACACACACTGTGGCCCAGCATGTGCCTACCATTCCTCACTGCCTGCACAAGAAGCATACACCATGCCTTCGATTGCAATACTAGCCATGATTCACAATACTAACGCAACTGGTCATGTACCAGGCAACATATGGAGCTATGGATACCTGCATAATGCAACTGTTTCAGTGCAGTGGGAAAAGAAAGCGAAAGTGGGCATGGCACCTTCAAGGCGAGCCTCTTTTGCTATGGTCAAGCACAAGACTCGGGCCATTCTCTTTGGGGGGACAGCTGATGAGGAGGCCAAGGATGGAGAGGTCCTTGTATCCAGTTTCTTTAATGATTTATATCAGCTGAACCTGGAGCAATGGCGCTGGTATCCAGTTGTAATGCGTGTGAAGCAGCAGGCTGCAGGTATTCCCATTGCGACAGCTGACTGCCACCAACTCGAATCAGTCCCGTACTTTGCAAGAACTGACCTCAGCCTCGGTGTATCTTGCAAACGTTTGATGCGATCCTGGGCTCATATGCTATCATGTCATGGCTATTTGATGACATGGGCAGCGTGTGAGCAGGTGAGCAGATGAATCAACTCAAGGCTCGAGTCGGGACAACCATGTCTGATGAGGAGGTGAAAAAGGTAGCCGCAGCGACCCGAATCCAGGCACATTACAGAGGGCATGTCGTTCGAAAGGCTATGAAACTGTACCGGATAGGAGGGCAGATGAGTGAGGTGCTGTACAGTCCTGCTGCATACGGAGTGGACCTTTCCAGCCAGAATGCGCCCAAACCCCGTGCGCGGATCAACGCCAACATCTGCGTTGTCAAGAATACACTGTGGCTGTTTGGCGGGATTGTGGAGATTGGTGATCGTGAGGTGCGCGGCTGTGTCGTTGCATGTCTGTCCCAGACTTGTGCAATCAACATGCGTAGGTTCTGTATGTCTCGTCTGGAGAGAGCAGATGCTGCTTGGTGGCGGTGACGTCGATGCAATGTGCATGTGGCGGTCAGCTTTGTCATATTGGCTGTTGCTGCATAGCATCAGGATGCCATCCTACAGTTCCTCAGACTGATTGCTGAACTAGGTTTTACGCCCGTTGCTTTAATATTGTTGAGAATTCTGAACTGTAGGGTTGATGTTTGACACACTTACCTGCACACAGTGCCATGATAAACATGACAGCCGCTGGTACAGGTGACCCTGGACGATGTATGGTCACTTGATGCTGTCAAGCTAAGCGGCTGGCAGCTAATCCAAGATAACTCTGCCGGTAAAGAAGACTTTGCTGAGGGCGGACAAGAATCC
>JALKAD010000044.1:101027-111710 GCA_024500015.1 Ulva compressa | reverse complement strand
TTACCCATGCTGCCTGCTCGCCTTGTCTGACTTCCGGCCGCGTGTGCAGTTGTGTACGGCTTCATCATCCTCTCCACCGCCGTGACCGTCTCGATCAACATCTTCGAGTTCATTGCCTTCCTCGCCTGCCTGCTGCTGCTCACTGCGCTCATGCTCTACCTCTACCTCCCCGCCGCCACCAAGATGAAGGCTCTGCGCGCCACCACCGCCGGAGAGCTCGTCGGTCTCGCCGCCGAGGTCCTCGAGGGCCTCAAGCTTGTCCAGGCCTTCCGCCATGAGGACCACTTCATCGAGGAGTTCCGCCGCCGCACTGATAACAACCACAAGACCGTCTTCAACGCCGATTCCCTCAACCTGTGGGTCTCCTTCCGCTGCGACTTCTACGGCTCCATCATGCTCCTCGCCATCTGCACCTTTGCCGTTGCCGAGAAGGACCGTGGTTCCGCCGTTGTGGGTCTCGCCTTCTCCAACACCATCCAGCTGCTGGTCTTCTACACCTGGACGCTGCGCCTGATCACCGAGTCTGTGTCCCTCGCTGGTTCCGTCGAGCAGCTCACCTGGCTCGCCAAGTGCACCCCCATCGACGGCCAGGACGATGTCAACAATGCTGGCCAGACCATCGAGAGTGCGCTTTCCTAGTACCCTGGAATTGTGCTGTGCTGTGCTGTGCCTGCTCGAGTGCCATTGGCAAGCTCTGCTAGGTTTTGCTCTGTCCATGATGCATGATGCGTGCTGCCTGGACTGCGAAACATTGTTTGGATTGAATTGTACATGCTGACAATGCATGCTTGCTCTTCTCTCACTGGGCGCTCCACTGTGCAGCTGGAATCAAGTGGAAGGAGCTCAAGAAGATTGTCATCGCCAACAAGAAGGAGGACATCAAGGCCAACCGCGCCCTCAAGAACTGGCCCATCGATGGCCGCATCGTCTTCAACAACGTCCGCATGCGCTACAAGCCCACTGCTGGCTTTGCTCTCGACGGCGTCAACCTGGTCGTCAAGCACGGCGAGACCGTCGGCATCGTCGGCCGAACAGGCTCTGGCAAATCCTCCCTGCTCATGGGTCTCTTCCGCATGTTCGAGCTTGCGGTGCGCCTTCCTCGACACTGTTGCTCCTCGTACCTAATAGGGCTTCTCCTTGGTGGCCGCACCAGGCTGATCTATCCATGCTGCACTGCTGCACTCGTTCCATCCCACACCAAGCACTGCACTGCCTGCAACCAGTTCTGCAACCACGAGCTGCCTGTCCACCGAGCCTGCACAACTGAGCAGCAATGTCTGTCGCCCCGGTACATCTGCCATACACTTGCACAGAGCCTCTCCGATGGACAGCTGGTCTCACTCCACTGGTGGTTGTGCAGGAGGGCAGCATCCAGGTCGGTGGCGTGGACATCTCCATGCTGCCCCTCAAGAAGGCCCGCCGCGGCATGTCCATCATCCCGCAGGAGCCCGTCATGTTCTCCGGCACCCTCCGCGAGAACCTCGACCCCTACAACGAGCACTCCGACTTTGAGCTGTACAACCTCCTCGTCGAGGTCGGCCTCCGCGAGCAGGCTGAGCAGGCTGGTGGCCTCGACGGCCACGTGCACGGCTCCGGAAACGACCAGTGGTCCGTCGGCCAGTGCCAGCTCGTCTGCCTCATCCGCGCCGCCCTCAACAAGGTCCCCATCATCTGCATGGACGAGGCGACCGCCGCCCTCGACCCCCACACTGAGGCCGCAGTGCTTGAGGCCGCTGGCCGCCTCTTCGACGACCGCACGCTTCTCACCGTCGCGCATCGCCTCGAGGCCGTCATCGCCTGCGACACGGTGGTTGTGATGGAGAAGGGCAAGGTCGCTGAGACCGGCGCGCCCGACACGCTGCTCGCCAACCGCGCCTCCTGGTTCTCCAAGCTCGTCGACATGGCGGGCCCTGCCGAGTCTGCGGCGCTGCGTGCTGAGGCTGCACGCCACTTCGCCGAGCGCACGATGGCTGAGCAGGAGAAGATGGCTGCTGGCCTCTCCGGCCCGCCCCAGTTCTAAGCGGCTGGTTGATGATTCGCGCCGAACTGCGCGGTGGACGCGTATGCAACAGGCTGCCTCGAGAGTGAGGGGGCTGGCAGTTGCGGCGCACCCGGCTGATGGGTGTGCCTGTCACAGATGAGGCAGAAGGTGAGGGATGGGAGAGCGGTCCGGCTACGACCATGTGAGATCGAGTGTCATGAATGAGATGTGCACCTGCTGGCATGAGTGCTGGCATGTGTGTACCTGCTGGCATGATGTGAGTGGGGTGATCCGGCTGCCAGCGTGCGACGCATGGTGCCCCGATGCCGATGCGGTTTGCCGTGGTTTGGGCAGCTGGTATTGCACATGATGTTGGAAGGGCGGGAGAGAATGTGCCATGCACACCAGCAACAGCTTGGGGAGATCGGGTTGGTCTCTTTTGAGGGCCAGCTGTCCATTTCCTCCTGCTAATTCCGTTTCTTTACCAGCACGGCCATATATGGCTCAACCATGTATGGGTTTGTGTACAGTGTAGGATAGGCCCAGAGAGAGTGCTTGGAGGTGCAGGCAGATACATGGGTGGCTTAGCATGAGTGCAGCCACTGAGATGGTGTATCGTGATCACTCCAGCGAGTGGAGGGGTGGATCACCATGTAACCAAGCAACTTCCTTTCATCTTGCCTGCTCATCCTTTCATCTTGCCTGCTCATGATGTGTCCTGACTGCTTTGCATACCGATGCCCTGACTGCTTTGATACCCGCTTACCTGTGCCCTGACTGGTTTGTTACCTTCTTCTTTCTTCTGATCCAACTCAGCTGCCTGTGCTCTGCTCTTGCTTGACCTGCCTGTTTCCTCAAACATTCCAGACTCCATACATATCTGCCTACATACACATCGGTGCCTGGCTTAATAAAGAATGACATGAACATTCTGCACACAGACCTGTCTCCTGCCACACTTGTATACATTCAATGCCTCCACCATGCCCACTTTCGTGCATAGCCTCTTCACCACAGTACACAATATGACACTTGTGGGACTCAAATGCTTCCATACCTGGACCTCATTGCTTACATCGATGTTGATCACCTTCTACCACTGTCCTTGCGCGTGTTGTGTGGCCAACATCTGCCACTTCCATGTAAGTTGTCATGCTCTGGTCTTCACATCTCGCCCATACTGCTGCTTATGCCAGGTTGCATGGAAGTCACTGTACCCAGCTGCCATGCTCGGTTGTTCTTGTACCTTCTACCTTCAGTTCCTGTCCCAATGTACGCCTCTCTTAGGTACCCTTTTTCTCCTGAACTCAGCATCTGCTGCCATATCACCGACCATTGTGCTTATGCCACTTCCTGTGTCATTCACATTGCAGGTTCAACCATTTGAGACGCTATTACTGGACTGACCACTCATTTATTTAAACTGCATTGACACATGACAGGTCCCTGTTCAGCACTGCCCCATTGAATTTCTGGCGCTTTAATTTCTCGGCACGTACACAACTGTCACAAGTTGCCCAGGGTACCTGTGGGCCTGATTCGATCAGTGACTGCTCTAGTCTCATGCGGTATCCAAATCTCACCATGCTACCGATTTCGTCTCCACCTGTCCACCAGAGCATCACAAACAGGCAGAGTGTTGCACTGTGATAGATCATGGACAGGCAGTGAGAGTGCATGGGCCGTCAACACACCATGGCGTGTGCAGTTGAACCGTGGATAACGCTGTACCGTAGACCGTGATCACTGAATACTATACCTTACAGCTGGATTGACAGATTCACACTGTGCCGCGTGCCGCGTTCATGTGCAGCCTAGTCTGCCATGTGTCTGTGTGGAGCAGCTGCACTTGTGTGCGGGCAAAGTTAATACACCAACTGAGGCATGGAATTTGCCTGGTTACAGCATCGACCTGATGTCGACCTGCAGCGAGCAGGGTCCTTGCGGCAGCATGTGCTGCACCACCACACATCCCACGGGCACAGCCCTGTGCAGCATCAGCATACCACTATCTCGAGATGGAGCAACCTGCGTCCTGTGAGCTGCTGGCAACACATGCACACATGTGCTCCCCTGGCGCCCCAGCCAGCGTGCAGCAGCGACCAAAGCAGCACCAGTGTGGCACCCATCTCACACAATCGTGCATGAGTGGTCCTCAGCTGCACTGTCGGGCTGCGCAGCCAGGCAGGCCAGTGTCTGTCTAGTCCCACGGTATAGGCCATTAGAAACGTGTTGCATCCCCACCACACGCACTGCGACCATGCGTCGACGGGTGTGGTGGTCTGCACCGGCAGGAGCAGCAGCAGCGGCTGTGCCAGATTACACCGGCAGCACCGGCTCGATCGCGTCGAGCCAGCCCTGGCGGAACTGCTCCTGCGAGAACATGAGGGCCCGCCGCCGCGCCGCCGCCGTCATCTGCAGCCGCTGCTGCTCCGGCATGCCCAGCACGGCCAGCACGCACTCCGCATACGACTGCACGTCGTGTGCGAGACACCCCACAGCCACGCCGTCGCCGCCGCCGGCCGCAGGGGTGAAGCGCTCTCCGGCCCGCAGTGCGGGGACGACGATATCCATGCGTGGCCCAGCTGCATGCATGAGTACCACTCAGAACAGAAATACCTTGATCGCAGCATTTGGTGCGGGACACGAAAAGTGCAGCCGACAGGCGGGACAGGAAACCTGAGCATGCATGGGACGCATGCATGAGGATCTCCCCCACAAACCCATCTCCCACGATTTCAACACAGTTTTAGGACCAAGACGACACAAAATCGAGCGTGCAGCACGCATGGCAGCTGCACTGCGCACTCACAGGGCCGCTAGCAGCCGCAAAGCCTTGCAGCAAACTGGGCGGGAAACCTTGAGCGAACTATATGTCCAGACACAGAAAGGCCACTCTGGCCCTCTCCATGGCTCCAGGAAGGTGCGGTTGCCTCATGCATGGGCGCAGGCGGCACAGCCACGCACAGCCCATGCAGTGTACACGCGCGGGCACACGCAAGAGCGTGGAATCCGCAATGTCGATCTTAGAGCAGTGCAACTCACATCCCGCATCATAATACAGCACCAGCACACCGGGCACAGGCTGCTCACGCAGCAGGCACAGCCGCATGCATGGGCGCAGGCATGGGCACACACCCGAGTCGTGTGCCACCGGCACGCAGCCGGCGGCCATGTACTCCACGACGCCGATGCCAAAGTGCTCGTCCGTCATCGTGTGCAGCCCGATGACTGCCTCGCCCAGGGCGCGCGTCACGTCTTCGAACGGCGCGTTGATCATGAACTCGACCTCAGTCGAGATGTCGAGGGAGCTGGCCAGCGCACGCAGCGCGTCCGCCCGCATGCGGTCGGCCTCGTGGCGGCAGCCGCCGATGAGGTAGAGCTTCAGGGGCGGCGCAAACGCGTCCTGCTCCTGCAGCCGCCGCTTCACCTCTGCCAGGGCCCGCAGCTGCAGCCTGCACACCCCACACACACCCGGCTGATGTCCGTGGAACACCGCTGGCACCGTTCAGACATACAACACAGGCGTTGCCGCGGAGTGCATTGCAAGCCAAGACATCGGCACACTGGGTTGCAATGCCTTGCGCGCATGCAGTACAACAACAGGGCGCGCACTCGTGATTCTTCTCTGGCCGGAACTGAGCCACACTGACGAGGCAGTGCTGCGTTAGCGGGCGCTTGAGCGGCAGCGCGGAGAACTTGGTGACATCGCACGGCGGCCACACCACCGGCGGCCGCAGCCGCTGCGCGCCCCACCAGATCGTCTCGACGTGGCCCCCTGTCCACGACGAGTTCACCATCGCCACATTAGCGAAACCCCCAAGCCACCCGTACAGCGATGCAAAGGCGATGTAATACAGGAGCTTCAAGAAGGAGACGGTCGGGCTGGCGGATATAGCAGTGGAGTTGTTGTATGATGCGTCGCGGCGGCGCACGCGCGAGAGCATGTCGGAGGAGATGGTGGGGTAGTGCACGTATGCCGCGACGTGCGCGCCGGCGAGCCGCAGCATGGGATACGTCGCTGCGTGGCCACAGGTGTCGATCCACAGCTGCACGCACATCAGCCGCCATTACGGGGTGCCTCCACCTAAAACATAAATCTTGTCATGACAGCGGCCGATGCCGCGTTCACCAGATCGGTCGCAGCTGATGCTGTGCTGCGTGCCTGATGTGGGGTGGCGGCCAACGAAGGCTGCAGTGCGCTGCTGTATCACGGGGCAGCGTGCATGACGGTCGGGCCAGTCAGTACGTATGCATGGGAGCATGCATGCATGTAAGAGATCCCATGCGTGTTAGGCACCCCATCTGTTGGGAGTGGGCCGGAGCGTGTGCACCCCTGGCGCAAGGGGCTGCGCGGCGCCGAGAGCCTGGAGACTGTTCACGTGCACGCATGCATGCATGTGAGTGGGGCAGGGGTGCGCGCACCTCTGGCACGAGCTGCTGCGCGGCGCCAAAAGCGACGCAGGCAGCGCCGAGGGTCTGGCCGAGCAGCGTGAAGCGCGGCCAGGCCTCCGGTGTGAGGAGGCGGGCGTTGGACAGCGGAACGGCCGTGATGTCGGCGGCGACGGCGAGGCCAAACTGCTTCTGAACAGTGGCCTTGAGGGTGGCAGGGTCAAAGGCATGGTCCGTGTAGATGTAGATCTGCAGCATGCATGCATGTGGGACAACACCCGGGTGGTCCATGTAGCTGTAATTACTCACAAGTGACAGAGCCGCAGGCTGTGTCTGTAGCAAGTTGCGGGCATGGATCAGCAGGTGTGGGGGGTGCAGGGAGGTTGCAGTGGTGGCGTCATGGAATGGGATGATGAGTTGTTTCGCACGGCACTGGTATGTATGATTACATTGCCGTGTCCATCAGGACTGGTACAATGACCCAGCAGCGAGGGTGCCAGGCAGGCTGTACAGTCTTGCCATGTCTGCCATCTCGGGTGGAAGGCACACGCAGATGGCAGCACCGCCAGGGCAACGGCATGTTGCCAGCTGAGCCTCAGCAAGCTCGTCTGACAGGGATCGTAGCGGCAGTTGGAGCAGTTGTGGCGCACCTTGTTGTTTGGGCATCGCTTGGCCACTGCATCAAGGGCTACCCTGCACAGTGAGCCAGAATCAGCAGCTGACTGTATCAAGGCATGTTGCCTCACCGTACACGCTCATCGCAGCTATCCGGTTCTCCTTGTGGCAGGTACACTCACGTGACGGCTGTGGCTTCAGCAAATCAGGGCCTCAGAGCCGTGGCTAGGCTGCTGCATCGGACCCAGCCCAGGCCCAATGGAATTGATCCGCACCACAGCACTCGTTCGCCACCACCTCCTCCGTGCGCAGACGGATGAAAAAATGCAATTGATCCCTGCACGTAGATGGTAGTGTTCATTGTGAGCTGGCGATGCAGCGTCCGAACTGACGCATCAATCGAAAAGTCAATTGCGTGTTCCGCAGAGAGTTGACACGAGCAGCAACAGCTACAAAATTGCTCAGAGATTAGTTTGACTCCTCACGAATATCGCACCTTCTCTGGTGGTTTCATGCGGAGCTTCAGGACGAGAATGGTGACAGTGATAGCCAATGCCAACACCGTCACAGCGATCGCGAATGCCGCAAGAACGATCACAGCGGCAGACTTCATAGCTTCCTGGTTTTGAGGAGATCTGTAACGAGTTCAGCGGATGTGCAGCCCCAAGGCAGTGGGTGTCATCAGGATAGTCCTACCGCACGTTGTGTGACTCACGTCACTGAGCTACACAGCAGGGCTTTCCTTGACCACGATAAATCTATGATCAGTTTATTGATGGTTTCAGGCGGCCCCGTCTGCCATACCCCGGCTTTGGACATGGAACGAACAACACGAAATACAACAGAATGCCTTAGTCTGCAATACAATCTGCCACTGATCCAGATGAAAGCCAGAGTCACCTTGTCCTAATATGTGTTCCCGTACTTTATTTATCGTGGTATCTGGCGTTGGTCCACATCTCTGGTCTAGGTGGCCATGGTCCCTCGAGGCCACACATGTGAAGCTGAATTTGAAGAGCCGAACCTAGCGGCAAGCCGTCCCTTGGCCGACTGCGGCGACGTGACGAGGCTAAAAATCGAGTAGCATCTTCTTGAACTTCCTATCATCGTGTATCCGAGCCTGGAGTGGTACTATCACGTATGCTTGTTACAGGGCTGACAGCATGGCCTGCTATGCTGTTTGTGCAGTCGTACCGGCCTTGCTCAGATGAGCCTAGAGAACCGTCTGCGGGTGTATAACCTCTTGCATACCTGTCAGTATGTTACACTGTGTTAGATCTCATCGAACATTCTATGCAGCACCACTCGAGCAACAATACAGCACACATCACAGCTGTGTCACAAGATACATAGGGAGAAAAGTGGGATCTTTGTAGCCAGATTTGCATCTGGAGTTCGGAGTTGTACAACGCCTGACATGGAACACGATGGAATGCAATGACTTTGGCACTGCCTGTCGCAACACCACAAAACAAGTGGCAAGTGGATTTACAATCAGAACGGGCCTGGCAGTCCACATGCAGGCGATCCAGATCGCCTATCCCAATCAGCTGCCTTCAGCAGCCACATCAAAATTCCTGGGCCAGGAATGCGCATGTCATGATCCACATGTCCACACATTCCGACATTGTCTTGGCATCACCAGCCCCCCATGGCATCACCAGTCCCATATAGAGTGGCAGTGCAAGCTCACGAGGCAGCCCCAGAAGGCTGGCGTGCCTTCCTGGGAGGCACCGGCGGAGACTTCAGCCTATACTCGTTCTTCTGCCTTGGTTCCCGCGAAGCAGGTGGCTTGAGCTTGTAGATCCTCACCTGCACCACAGCCACGCTGCTGTGAGAGATACGTTACAGAGTTATGCTCCACAAGGTGGTAGAACACACAGGTACGATTCATGGCAATGCATCAAACACAGTCACCACGCTGCTGTGAACAACGACCATGTCACCATCGGGCACTGCATGCACCTCGGGCGCTGCTGGCATCCGTCCAATCCACAAGCAAACCGTACCAGCCGGCGCAGGTGTCATAACGGGCAAAACAGCGTTCGGTGGGCAGATTTATTGCCCCCTCAATCAAGAACTGGCGAAACAAATTCGCTAGCTAGAAGCCACAGTGGCATGTCTTGCAGAGACACAGCGCCCGTGTCAGCCCGAGATGGCATTGGCGCTGGCTTGACACACATGAGCACTGATCCAGCTCCTCCGATCCAGCCCCGTTGGTCAGCACTCACATGGCATGCCTTCGCAATTGCACATCACCAGCCACAATAGAACGTGCACAGGACTTGCGGCCAAGCTCGTGCGGCACCCAGTCATAGCGCCTCCAGCACAGCACACAAAGCCCGCCAGACACATGGCCCCACCCGCAGCTGCCGCACGGAGGTATTACACGGAGATGAACGCAAGAGCCCGGTGCAGGTATGCTGACGAACACAGCAAACGACGGGCATGAGAGCTCAGCCACACTGTGAACTAACGATGCAGCTGTGGACACTGTGTGGACAGCTTGGACTCTCTACGTGGACACGTGCTGAACCCAGACACGCGAGTGGCGCGCACCATCCAGTGCTGGCTGGTGAAGACCTCCTCAAAGTACTTGAGCTTGACGTCCGGCCGCCCTATCTGCGTGTTGCGCACGCGGTCCCACCCGCGCCGCCCGAACGCCTTCTCTGATGCGTCAGCATACCTGCACTCACAAGGACAGTGTGCTGCTGATGATAGCATGGCAGGGGTGCAGTTCGCGCCACTGTTTTGCAAGTGCGGCAACCGAGCGTCCGCACAGGGATCTCTGCTGTCAAGATGTGCGGGAAGGATACAGTGCGGCTACCACTGTTGCCCACAGCACCAGGCAGCATCATCCAGGACGAAACCTGCTCACACGGCAAGATGCCCAGCAGCACGCAGCAGGTAGATGTTGCCAGCAAAACCGGTCGGATTGATCAGGTGGATTGCGTATGCTTACCGGCCGGGGCGCGGCGCATGCTGTGTAGCGGCCAGCGGGTTAGGTAATGTGAGGTGATGTTCAGGTGGATTGACCCGCACCCGTAGTAGCAGAGCTTGTACATGAGGGAGTCGAGCATGGTGGGCGTGGCGTGTTCGTTGATGGTGTAGCCCTGAGCGCCGATGTAGCGGTGCTCCTTGATGTCGTCAAACTCGCCCTGCGCGATGCGGACCATCCAGAGGAACTTGGCGATGTCGTCGCTGGGGTAGCCGATGTAGCCGCCGAAGATGACAAGCACGTAGTCGACGTCGAGCGAGCGGTAGATCTGCCAGCCCTTCTTCTCGGTCGACGACATCGCACGGCCGACGGTCGCGATGTGCGTGTTATTCCACGTGTTGTTGTCCACCAGCACCGTGCGGTTGGCCATCGCCGTCGTCTGGTAGCCGTAGTCCCACCACGATGCGACCTTTGCGTCCTCGTGCGTGTTGTACCTGTAGCCACGACCACGTTCGAGCCTCCCACAGTGACTCGCCACCATCAGTGCACATGCCGCGTACATGCGCGCCATGCATGCACACACAGCATAACATGTCCCATGGATCCCAGTGGATAGCATGTGCCAGGCAGTAATGACCAAGATTTTATTTCTGTAGCAGTGGATACGACACCAAGTGATGAACGCACAGCACACAGCGTGCAGCGGACAGCGCACAGCACACACAACGTGCAGCACTAAGAGCGCACCGTAGCCAGG
>JALKAD010000044.1:27320-44862 GCA_024500015.1 Ulva compressa | reverse complement strand
TTGAACATTCGCACAATATTCTGCATAGAGTCGCGTATATGAGCGTATTTTGACCAGTCGCTGATGTTCAACAGAAATATACAAGGCAGGGCCCATGCCAGGTGTGCAAGGTAGGGAAACACACAGGCACGTCCGCCTTCTTGAGTCCGATCTCCGGCGTCTGATCGAGCATTGCCACCACAAACTGATTAAACGACAGTTTCTGTGTGAGGTGCTCTGTTTCCGGTGCATCCAGGTACTCCCAGTGTGCAAGCTGAAAGGCGTAGCAAAGCTGAACTTCGTTCTCATACTCTTTGGATGGCAGATGCAGCAGATACTTGAACGCCAGCTCCTCAATAAGCTCATCAACTGCATCACTTGCTGTTGATCACAGAGTTGGCAATGTAAGGCGATGGAGGGAGCCATAAGCTGTATCAGACGCCGTACTTTCCGGGTCCATCATTTTGCGACAGCCACGAACGAATGTCTTGAAGCCGGACAAAATGTCTGTACACTGTAGTCAACGCAAACGGGACCTGTGATCAAGCGGGAAAGTCCCACGGTGAGAAGTCCCGCGTGAGAATACAACGGAAACAGCGTTTTCCAAAGACTGGATTGGTTGGCCAGACATAATAGGGCAAACATGACACAACGACTACGTGTCATCTATGTAAGCTGTGTAATCCTCTGCTGTCGGCAGGCGGCACGCTGCCAGGCGAATGCTGAGCAGCGCGCTGCACTAGACTTGCCGCAAACATGCATGCGAACCATCAAGGTATGATACGCGTAATTGCAAGGTCTTAGGCCATTGACCTATCTTTGCCTGCAAATTTGATGAGCACTATTTGGAGAACTGCGGTTGTCATGATGTTCAAACAGGTCCACATTCATCGCCTCCACGGTCGATGCTCGCTCTGCACGAGCGTGGCAGTAAGTAGACAGCCGCTTGTCCTGGACTTAGTCAGCACATAAACAATAAAAGTCAGGGCTATATGTGCTTTTGGGCATGTGCATGCTTGTCGAATCTGCACAGCCACTCCCTTGGGTGTCGCGCGATCCAGGTCGTCCTGCATCGACAGCACGCCAACAACGCAGGAGTGCGCCGATGTATCTGTGCATCCAAGACAGTATTTGATCAGCTGGCTGCGTTAGGTGGGTGCGGCCCAGACTTGGCAGCAGAAGAACGTGCGCTGGTCAGGCAGGACCAGCCATGACCAGCACTGTATCCGCAGAAGCGCCTGATTCACTCGCCTATCTCCTACAGGTCTGTCCAGCTGTGTGGTTGGTGTGTCAAGCGTCGGCAAGAACCGCTTGAATGCACCACGTACTGGATTAAGTGAGCTGTTGCCCATGTCCTGATCACCTCGGTAAGGGACGTTCCAGCTCGACGCAGGGATGACAGCCCCGGGGAGGCCATCACACTCGAATATACTACCTTTACCTGCCAGGACACTGGGGTGCACTCCCGTGTACCAGTCCTCAACAGCGATGCCTGCAAGGTGACTCCACCCAGAGCACCATAACTGCTGATGTCAGGAGTGCACTGCCACAATCTCGAACATTATGCACTTTCCTACCTGCTTCTTTCCCCAGGCGCTGCTGTCGCCACCCACACACCCACACACGCGCACGCCAGCACACCACCACCACTGCGCCAACTACGCCACAGCCGTACACTGCGACCGTCCGCACCCCGCACCTCTGTCCTCCACCAGCAGGCCCGGCTGCCACCATTCTGACACCAGCACCAGCACCAGCACCACCGCAACCAGCCTCACCCGAGCACTCCCACGCCTGCGGCCCGGCATGCACCCCCCCCCTCCGGCCCGGCATGCACCCCCCGATGTCTCGCACGTACGTCCGCCTATGTACGATAAGACCGCAGGCACACATGGGAGAGTAGGGGGGGGCGAGCTCGGACAGATGCGGGGCAGGACCGTAGCAACCACGGGCCCCGGACCGGCACAGCCTACAGAACGTCCGACGGAACAGTTTGGCCAGGCAGCACCGCCCGCGCCGCTAGCCGCATACGCAGCGGACCGCAGGAAGGACCTGTCGCGTCACACCACGGCAGAGAGTGGTGGAGAATTCAGCCCACATAACAATCTGCAAGAAGACTCGCCTGGACACGGCCCCTGAGGCCGCAGCGAAGGCAGCAATCTGATTCAGGAAGGCAAATGCACCCTTGCCCACACGGCCGAACGTCGCATGTGACAGAGACACGAAGCGGCACGCGCCCGTGCCGGAGCGGCCGTACTTGTCGCGCTTTCTTTCATCCATCAACTGGGCGGCAGCGCCGGGCCTGCTGGCCGCAGCAACGACCCGGGAGGGGGCCACCGGACAGGTCACCCGGCGAGAGGCGGGGGCGCTTGAGGAGGATGGGAGAGGGCTAAGCAGGGGCAGGGCGACCAGAGGGCGGCGCAGGGGGAAGGGGAGGCCAGCAAGGGGCAATGGGCACCGGCGGAGCAGGGGCCGCCCGTGCACAACGCCGGTATACATACTCGTGATGGCACGTCATCTCCGGCAGCCTTTAGAGGGGACAGCAGGGTCTGGAAGCCGCGCGCGCTTGGCGCGCCAGCACGCGGCACAGCGTCGTGGACAGATCACGTTCCATGTATGGCATGCACCAGGTATGGCATTGAGCATGAAAGTGCGCCTACAGACCGCGCCGTGTACACGACGTGCCGACGCCACCTCCGCAATCTTGTGGATGAAGCGGTATGTGTCCCGTCCAACCCTGCCGTACGTCTCATGCACAAGCGGGATGAACTGGGCAGCACCTGTGAGTTGAGTTCGAACCAGTTGAGATCGCTCCGCTGCGACCTGTGCCGTTCAAAGAAGGCATGTTCTACAAATACACGCTTTGGGATAAGTACGCGGACACTCTCCGGTTCACGGCTGGCTCCCCGGGTTATGATGCATGGGAAAGCCAGGAAGGGGATGCCGATGATGCAGTCGACGCATATATTGTCAACAGTGACTCTGTGGCGCCGCTGGACTTGAGTCCCAGCGGCTCGGAGAGCGACGAGAGAAATGATGGGCGTTTGGAGGAGGCCCGTCGGCGGTGGGAGCGCGCAGCGCGGCTGCGGCCGCAATTCCTGTCTGCCAAGGATAATGCATTCTAGAAGCTCCAGGCGATGCGCTGCGCATGCTGGGGCCGTTCATTCCCCGTGCAATCAACCCGCACTTCATATGAGATGCATCTGGGCGGAGTCGTAGTTGGCCGAGCTCAGGCCCACTGGAGATAACCGATCCCTGAGTCTAGCTGTCGTATGTTTGTTTGTATAATGGAATGCATGTCAAGGGAACAGCATTTGTCAATGCATCCCGCCGCATCCTTGCTGCCGCGTCTGCATCCCTTCAGCGCGCTGCATGCTGTGGCGTTGCCATGCAGCCCAGATGTTCTCTGTCACATTCCTGCGTTGGTGCAGGCTGTGACGGGTGAAATGTGCACGTGACGGAGCAACAATGGCGGACTATAGCGCAATTGTGACAAGTCGTTCACGTCCGCCTGTACGAGGCGGGTGGGTGGCGCTGGCCGGGGGGGGGGGGGGGGGGGGGAGCATGCTGACCACATGCTGCTTGTGTTTGGCGGCGTCATCTTCGCGCCCGTGCTCGCACTAGTACTCGCGCTGGCCCTCGGCTGCGTCATCGGCCTCTGCACCGCCCGCACCCTGCCCCCGCCGCGTGACCGTAATGCAGGGCGGCAGGAGCGGCAGATGGTTGATGATGCGCGGGCGACGGCAGAGGTTCAGGTCGGCGTCGCAGCAGCAGATGCGGCAAAGCAGCGGCGGCACCGCGGTGCGGCCCCTGCAGGGCAGGAAACCGGGATGCTGCCTCAGCGCCTCAGCGAGGTCGATGATGACAGTAAGTAGAGCTAGGTGGCATGCATGGCAGACCACATGCGGCGGTGCATGCATGGGCGAGCAGACATGATCTGCTTTGGCCGCTGCCTTACGGGCAGGCATGCATATGCCCCGGCACAGGTGCTGTTGCCCCTTCTGCTGTATGTATGGAGAGCTGTATGTGATGAGAGCTCATGCAACAAATTTAAATACATCCGCTGCATGTGCATTCATACATTTTACGCTGACATGTGGCTGAAGGCCGGTGGACCAGTTGCAAAGTTGCAGCTGACACGCGAGTGGAGGTTTGCTGGTGCGACGTGCAGCTTCCTTCATGCGCCCTTCCCAGCTGCGCACGCATGCCTGTACTGGCTACTGTAGCGGTTTGTCTCACGGACTGGCTCACCACTGGCCAGCTGCATGCTAGCGTAACGGTAACGGTCGGTGGCGGTTGCTGTGCACGATGGTGTTCAGCTTTCACTTGCTTGTAACTGGTCAGATTCGAATGTCCATGCTTCGAGTTCCTCGCTGTGGCATGTATACAACGTGGCATGTATACGTACTTTCAGCGAATTCGTGGTTAAAACTCACAGAGGCTCGCCCACAGGATCGAATATCGGGTACGAGTCTGCCGACATTCCATCTATGTCTTGGTCACAAGGCCGCGCTTGCACTGCGTTTGCCACACCTTGAAGTCCAGTGGTCGGAGCGACTGGAAAAGCTGACCCCTTCCGTACCGCGGTGTTTTATCGCGTTGCGGGAGGTCACCGGTTCGATCGTGCGTGCGCACCTGGCGGTCGTGCGCATGTGACCAACTCGCACAGCACAGGAATACGCCCTGTGACTTGCATGCGCGCGTCTGAGGGGGGTTTCCGGTTGGTTTACCCCTTCGGCTCCTGGGTCCCGGTTCGCCGGAGATGTCAATGGCCTGATCGGCTACGGCAAGTAATTCAATTTACATTTACACATTTACACAATGCAGCACTGCCTGTTCACTGACACGCAGGCTGACAGCAGATCTGCTTGCATGCATGCCAAACTTGAAGCGTGCTGTTGTGATATGAGGAAAAAAGGAAGGGGAAAAACAAATATGGGGCATCACGCCAAACCCAATCGGGCATAGGCCACAGCACCCCTACGGATAGGGGCGGACATATACAGTTTCAGAGAGCTCAAATGAGTCGATAGGAGACAGTGGGTAGGCCGGAATAGGGTCACACAGCAACCAACCCCGCACACGGGACCACGGGCGCACTCGAATGCTACGCGTGTCAGGGGAGCCATCATGCCAGCCACGAAAAGGTAGACACGATGGTTCAAGGTGAAAGGGCGGCATGCTCCTTGCCCTTCAGCTGAACTACTAGGCTCTCTGTTCGACGTCAGGATTCTGTCACCCTGCAGGGCCCCTGCTAGCTAGGGCCCCAGCTGCAGCACCCAACAGCGGTATGCATGCATGGCCACGTGTACTGGCCATGGCATGGCAACACGCGTGTGCAGCAGATCTAGAGCATGCGCGCCATTCGAGCAGCAACATTAACATCAGTCCGGCTGCAGCTGGGTCATTCGCTGAAGAGGCTTTGCAGCCGTCAGCTCTCGGCGGCCGTTCGTCTCGTGCGCCTTGAGTGCCTTGGCGAAGTGGAAGGTTCACGAACAGAGTTGCCCTTGAAGCCACCAAACGCGGCAGTATTGTTGTGCACAGCTGTGCAGCGTCACCGTCACGTGGCATCTCGTTGCGCATGCAGGCATCGACGGAGGACTTCGTCCACATTCAAACGTTGCCCGAAGACGCGACAACGCTCCTACATACGACAGGCTGCCGTGTCATGAACTGTCCTGTCCCGCACATATTGGGAAGCTGTTGCGTTGCATTGCTACAAGGTTAGCTGGAGCTAGATCAGGCCACTTTGCAATAGCCATGGGTGGGCCTAACGCACAGCGACGTCAATCGGGTACAATACGTGTAGGTTCTGGACTTCAATGGCCTGCGTTCGTGTAGCTGCGCGCAATACCTGTCACGCTGACAGGCACGCCGTGCCTTTCTTTCCTTTGCAGCCTACTAGAAAGCCCCAGTAAGGGCCAGGTTACTACAGAATGGAAATATTTGCTGCTTTCCTTCTCTCTGTATGTCTTTTGTCGACCTTTGCACCTGTGGCAGCAGCGCCATTGCCTGATGATTCGAAGAACGGCGGAATCCGCGCGTACAGCATCAGCAGTGCAGAGCAGTTCGTTGGAGCTGTTGAGGATGGCATCAACCATATCAGGCTTGTTGCGCACCTTGACCTTCGGTCGTACGACAGTTCGACGCTCGATGCCGGTGGTGTCATCGCCGTAGCGAGCACGTTACAGACCATCACGGTGCGGACACTCCGTTCAAATCCCAAAAAGCTAATCTTAGTTCTACTTTTGAGGGGACGTTGCTACGTGGTCCGAGGCTTGTTCTAGGCGCCTAGCGCCCCCATGCGCTAAATCTGTGCGCATGCTGGAAGCACGCCTCGTCGCGGCGATTCTCGTCCCCTCTAGATCTCCGTGTGTCGCGGCACAGTACTAGTATGTGCATATTCCGGGTTAGAGGGTGCCTCGGATAACAATTGCTCCTCGAATCTGTGACATCATACGTGAAACGCTTCGAGTTCCGCATATGCCGTGACTCATCAGTCGCCATTTGATCAGCGCCAGGGCGTTGCCACATCGGAACGGTACCGAGTCGCCCTCGAGGCACTCATGAGCATCTGTCGCTTTGCTAGGTTGTTCGAGTCGAAGCTGTTGGTGTGGGCCGTGCTTTGACATTTGGCAGCAGCTGTCGTCACCAGTGCTAGTGCCTCGCCATGAACACGCACACTGGCAGCTTCATGCCCACTCCCCTGAGTCCGCGAGACTGCAGCCCACGTTCACGTAGGCCACGTGCTGTGAGTCTTAATGCACGGATGAGTTCACCAGCAATTACTGCACAGGTGCTGCCATGCATGCTCCACAGACCACCAGCGTGATCATCTCAAGCACAGGCTGAATGCAGGGCAGGTGTAAAGAGCCTACTCCAGTCGTGCGCAGCCACCCGCCGGTCGGCCAGCTGCAATCAGGGCAGTGCCTGATTCAGGTCTCCACCGGGTTCCTTGGCTGGTTTGAGAAGGCAGCTGACGACGTCTGGCTAGACAACCTCTACATCCGCGGCCTCGTCCACCAGTACAGCGACGATGACAAAGTCAACGACGTGCTGCTGCACTGGCGGCCGCAGCAGCCGGCGGCGCTGTGGCTCACCAACGTAACGCTGCAGGGCGGCAAGACTGGGCTCTTTGCCAGTGCGGCGAGCGCTTATGCCCAAGGTGTGAGCCCCGGACCTGCACTACATGACTCGGGCGGTCTGCCGTTTCTGATGGACAAGATCTAGAGCCGCCCCAGCCGCATCAGCCTGCTGCGGCGTGCTGCGCCAGAGGCCGCCGCGGTGGTTTGATGTTGAGCCGAAAATCATCTGTCGCAGTTTCCGACAGATGAAATTTGTCAAGAACTCTTGCGGCTCAGATGAGACGCTCCTTGCCCCATCTTGCTGAACATGTGCATTCAACTTCAAGTTATGCCTACCTTGCTCTGGGGGCTGCTGTGCGTGCTGTGCGTGCTGTGGCACATTGGTACCGTCAATGGCATAGCAGCTTCCGCAGCTGCACACAGTCAAAAGTGGAAATCGCATGCACTGCAATTCGTCAGAGTCCCTATGCATCCCAAGGAGTCCACAGCACAGCACGTACAGCACGGCACACGCAGCATGGCGTTGCTTGTGCACGTCGCCCGTTAAAATGGCCTTGAAACAACATAGGGGTACGCTGTGCTGCGGACCTCTCATGCTGTGCTGCGTGCTGTCATCACGCCTCTGCTGTGTGTTACACAGTGATAGATCTAGGACCCAGCGTGCTGTCATCACGCCTCTGCTGTGTAAGTCGAACGGAATGCACAGCTCACATGCTCCGAGTGGCACGGATGGGGCGGCACTGGTCACAGCACAAGGGTCAACACTGGGGCGCTCTGCAGGTGTCCGGGTCCGCAACTGCGTGCATGGCGTGGAGGCGTGGGCGGGCGCTGACGTGTCCATGCTCGACTGCACATGGCGCCGCATGGCGGACCGGTATGGTGATGACGACTTCGTGGCTGAGGCGGAGCGCGGGGAGGGCACACGGCTGCGCTTCGAGCGCTGCCGCTTCAGCCAGCGCTACGCTAACAGCATGGCCGTCGCTGACGACGCTTTTGTGTTTGTTGACCAGCCGCAGATGGTCTACCGGGACCCGAACCAGAAGTACTTTCTTCTACATGCTGGAGACATCGCCTCGGCAGCTTTCCCCGGTAGCGCTCATGTGCCGTCAGGCGCAGTGGTGCTGGACAGAGCTGGCTCCGCAATGCATGTGAATGCGAGCAGAGGCGCCGTAAACGCTTCTGCCTATGGTGCTCATGGCGGGGGGGCCGTCGATGGCATGGACACGCACATGCATGCATGGGGTGCTGCGAACGTGAGCAGTGGCCCAGCTGGCGCAGTGGGCAGTGCGATGAACATGAGCAGCAGAGCCGGCCGGACGGGTGCCATAGCAACCGCGAGCAGTGCTGTCGGCATGGACGGGGGCGGCATGAACTTGAGCACAAGTGTGGGCCGGGCCAGTGGCGGAGTGTCTTTGGACATCATGAATCTGAACGCCACAGCACGCAGCGCGCGCCAGGTTGCCACGCAGGAGAGCTTTCGGCAGCGAAACGCGCGCGCGGATCTGCTGCGGCCGAGGTTCCTCTCGGCGAACAATGGCACGTTCCAGGCACTGCAAGCGGTGCGTTTCCCCAGTCCATGGCGGGCCTACAGGAACGCTGCATGCTGGCCTGCGCCCGCGTACAAGTGCATCGTGCTCATGCATGTCGCGCCTCTTGACTGCCGCGGTGCTTCACATGTGAAGCACTGCACAATGCTGGGAGCATGAATGCATGCTACCTTAGTAGAACTGAGTGGAACCTGCTCCCCCAGACAGCGGAGCATGCATGCTCGGCCTTGCATCTCGTGCCTGACTCACAATGTATGCATGTTGGCGGTACCTGTGACGAGCATGCATGCACACACCACCTCCCCCTTGGCACTATGTCTGTGCAGTCACCGTGCGACATGTGTGTCCTCTCATTCGCAGCATGCTAGTTGTTGCACTGCATTTCATGGGGTGTATGCATACCTCGAACAGCTTCCTACCTGCTCCCACATGACATGTGTGATATGCTTGCTGGGGCGCACAGGCTGTCAGGAGTGCCCAGATTGAGCCGTACGTCCTTCCGAGTGGTCACCGCAAGCCGCCTGCTGGAGCGGAGGGGTGGATGTCTCTCCCCGGCGGCCATGCAGAGCGCACGCTGCTCCTGCTCAGCGGCATAATCCTCGCGCTCCTGCTCGCGCTCGCGCTGGCCCTCGGCTGCGTCATCGGCCTCTGCACCGCCCGCACCCTCCCCGCCCCTCGCGACCGCGACGCGTGGCGGGATCAGCGGCATGCGGCCGCTGATGAGCGGTCCACAGAGGTGGTGCGGGGCGCTGGCGGGGCAGGCGACGCGGCCAAGCAGCGGCGGCGGCGCGGCGGCGAGGAGGCCGTGCTGCTGCCCCTCTCAGACTCGGACGATCTCAGCAAATGAGCCTGCGCAATGCATGGTCGTCATGCGTGCATGCGCAGCTTCTGTGTCACCTCCAACCGTCGAGCAGGCGGAGCCAGCACGTCCTGGCGCGCACGCTTCGGTGTGACAAGCCGGCGGCTGCCATGCACTTGCTCAGCACACGCAGCACACCCCACACGCTGCGCTCTGCCGCCTCTGCCTTTTCGTCTCAGCAGATCTTTTTGAGCGGCGCCGAGTTTGCTGCTACCGGCGGCCGGCGCAGCGTGTGGGGCTTGTGCTAGCACAGCTGCTGTTGCTGGGGGGCAGTTGGCCAATGCTGGGGACTTCTAGACACATGTTGGCCGAGCATGCTGGCCATGGTCTAATGCCGAATGAGCCGTCCGCTCGTTTCACGGCAGTGTGCACATGCATGCTCAGGCTGTCCCTTTTCAAGCGTTCCGTATGCACCGTTGTACATGACCGGCTTTATGTGTTACACACCGGCTTTTTCAAGCGTTCCGTATGCACCGTTGTACATGACCGGCTTTATGTGTTACACACCGGCTTTATGTGACAAGCTCCGTCTCAGAGCCGGGTGTCGCTGCCGCGGCGTCGATTTTGTGGTGGCGAGCGGGCAGCAACAGCAGCGTATGTGTGCCAGCTGCACACCTTCATATGCACAATTCGTTGATTTCAGCACAGAGGTTGTGTGACTATTTGACACAGCCTATAGCAGCACGAATATAAAGCTGCTGCAGCAGGTGCAGCAGGTGCACCATGAACATCTGGTGTGATGTCCTAAGGCTGTATCTTGCCATGCGACATGTTCGGTGGTCCATGCGTATATCAACTTGAAGACTGTGGCCTGCCAGCACTAATAGGAGCGGCCGCTGGTCGTACCTGCTGCCGTCTGCCAGCTTAGCCGTTTCTCCTGCCAGGAAACAGTGTCCTCTCTGGCGGTATAGCCTGTTTCCCACTGCGGAGTCACTGCTGCGAACGTTTGCACTTTTCATGTATGCATGTGTGCCTATGTCGGCACGCTGTTAAGCAGATAATGAGCTTTTCCTTGTGTAATAGGTATTGGGGCGTGCCAACTTAGGGTTGGCTCTAGATAGTGCGGCACTGCCGGCTGCCAGCCCAGTTCATGTTGAACACGATGCATGCATATGATGTGCGGAGTGCATTCCGTGCAGCGAGAGCCTGCTGCACAACAGGGTGGGGTGCTGTAAATGTAAATGTAAATGTAAATGTAAATGTAAATGTAAATGTACATTGAATTACTTGCCGTAGCCGATTAGGCCTTTGACATCTCCGGCTAACCGGGACCCAGGAGCCGAAGGGGTGAACCAACCGGAAACCCCCCCCTCAGACGCGCGCATGCAAGTCACAGGGCGTATTCCTGTGCTGTGCGAGTTGGTCATATGCGCACGTGTTCGACCGCCAGGTGCGCACGCACGATCGAACAAGTGACCTCCCGCAACGCGATAATACACCGCTGTGTGGCGTGCATGCTTTGCAGGGCCGGAGTCATCCCAGAACTCCGCTTAGGGCATTGTCCGGGTCAGACGGGTACTGTCGCTTGCGTGGCGTCCGCTTTGGGTGGATTGGTGCACCAGGCACCCCAAGAGAGGTTGCTGGGATGCATGTACTGTGGTGTGTGTGTGTTACACAGTGATAGATCTAGGACCCAGCATCGCCGGGGCAACAGACCAGGCAACACGCAAAAAGACAGGCAGCCCATCGCAAGTACCAAGGCTACTCTCCGCACGAGCAAATGTCAGAACGATTTCGTTCAAACTTGCGCTGTCATGAAAGGGATCAGGTGTGTGTGTGCGGAGCAGCTGCCATATGAGCTGTCATAGGCACACGTGTGCTGCGGTGTAAGTGCGCTGCAGTGACAGGGAGTCGCAAGCACTGCCGCCATTGTGTGTGGTGACACCGTGACAGCCAACTGCAATATCAGTGTAACTCTGGCAGCGAGAGATTCCGCAGGGACGAGACATTCCGAGAGAGAGCGAGAGATTCCGCAGGGACGCTGATCGGCTGGGCCCCCTGTACAGTCTATTTTTTCTTTGTTAACATCGTGCCCTTCTCATGCATTGTGCACTTGAAGAGATCACTGCAGCTGTGGTGTCATGGCAAGAGTGCAGTCAATTCTGTGTGTGGTTGCATGACAACTGAGCATTGTATGGCAAACGGACGGGGGCATACTCCATTGCGTTCACCGTCGGCAATGCAAATCTTCTACATCTTGGGCTTGGCGTGATACTTGGCTTTGTTTTCTGTTCTTTTTTTTTGCGACTGTGCACAACCCTCATGTCACATGCGTCATGTGCCCTGGAAGCCACAGCGCTGTGCAGCTGCCGCAAACGTACGCACAGGCTTGCGGCCAGGTCACCTGGCATGTACACCGGATTCTCTCCGTGCTCAAGTCAGGCATGCGGCTTCATAGTTTGAGTCTCCGAATGATGCGATTCGTCACGCTGCAGCACTTGCCGACCGGTCCTTGGCCTGTTGATATCATCGGTGGTATTGCTGCAGAAGGACCTGCATATCCCGATGACCCGTAGCTGAGCGATTCTCTCCGACAATGGTATATCCAGAGCTCAAAGTAGGCCGCTTCTGACGTCTCTGTCGGAGCGCCGCGTACCTCACGATAAGCGACATCGATCGCAGGGCGAGTTAGTATCTGTCAGTGCTCGTCTGTACCCGGGTCAAGCGTAGCACGACTTGAGCCAGGTGATCCGGTATTGCCAAATGGCCTATTCTATTCTGATTACGGTGGCTTTTGCCGCTATTTCCAGCTTGCTGCGGCTGGAAGGCGCCCAGTTGCACTCCGGTGCAGAGAACGCTGCAGCCGATGTCTACAACATCACCGGCCCGGAACACTTTATGGCAGCTATAGCATCTGGCATTGATCACATCAGGTTGACGGCGCACCTGGACTTGCGAAACCTGGACAGCTCGGTCCCAGACGCGGGCGTCCTCGTCGCGGCAACGAGCACTCTGCAATCCATAACGGTGCGACCGGCGTGCACATTCATCCGCAGCCTTGTATGCTCCAGGGCTATCGAAGATGCTTCCTGTGCGGTATGGGTGGGGGGCCTTTGTTGGAGCGCGCAATCATGTCCGTGCACCCAAGCCAGGCTGACAGCCTAATGCTTTATTCCTGTGGCTGCGCGGGGAGACCTCTTTTAGCAGCTTGAGCACCTCTGCGTCTGTGTCTGATGTCCCAACCCCCTAGGCAAGCTTGTCCTCAGCATATGTGCCCACATTTTACCGTTGCTTGCAAGCAGACTGTCGGTTTCTGCTATGTAAAGCTCTATCCCGCAGACATCCGCTCGCGGATTAAGCAGGGGCCCGGCAGTGTGCAGGGAAGGTGCGGAGCAGCTGCTCCGGTAGTTCGCAGCCACCCGCCTGTTGGACGGCTGCAGCCTGCGCAGTGCCTACTTCAGGTCTCCACCGGCTTGCTGGGCTGGTTTGAGAAGGCAGCTGCCAACGTCTGGCTGGAGAACCTCTACATCCGCAGCCCCATCCACCAGTACAGCAATGAAGGGAAGGTCCACGACATTCTGCTGCACTGGCGGCCGCAGCAGCCGGCGGCTCTGTGGCTCACCAACGTCACGCTGCAGGGCGGCAAGACTGGACTCTTTGTCAGTGCTGCGAGTGTGTTCGCGCAAGGTGCGGCCCGGCCGCTGTTTACTACTACTAGTAGATCACTGATTTTCTCCATGCAACACTCTGCATGTTCCTCCAGGCACTGGCGGGCCTTCTGACGCACCGCCTGCTGAGACTGGCCTACCCCGGGGCACGAATGTGACTCTGGAGGTTTTGGCTGCCAGACGCGAGGGTACCGGGCGCGGCTGGCCAGACCTGCCACGTACATGCATCTGTTATACTGTGATAGATCAAGGCCTCAGCAGCGCCGAGGGAATAAAGCAGGAAACAAAACAACGCCACGTGCATGGTTGTGCCACCTCACTACGCCACACCTCCCTGTTGCCGCCGCAAGTACCACACGAGATGCATGTGCGATGATGTGCCCCTTCTCGTGCCAGCAATTGCAAGTCGCGGTCGTATCATTTTCCGTTGCGTGCTGGGATTAGCACTGAGTGTTGCATGGACAGCTCATCAGTGCTGGCCCTGCGTGTGAGAGCATGCTTGCATTTGATGCCAGGCACTGGTGACACACCCACACGGATTCTCCATGTGACAGTCGCCTACCCGCCATGGCTAGGTTTGCTGTTTATCTGCACTCGAGATCTGCCTGTGCCTACCATGCATGCCCATGTTCACTGACTATCTCATGATCTCAGCACCATCGCCATCTGCGTGGGAATGGCACCAGCGGTCATCGTTTCACGAGCTGAGCCTGCACTCCACGGTGGTTGCCCCTTGCAGCCACACACCGTAGGTTAGCATGTTTCATGCAACAGTATCATCTATGAACTAATTGCTGAGTCCGCCGAGTGAGACAGCGAGCAGTGATTTCCCCGAGGTGCGGAGGGTGCCGTACACATCCCCAAGTAAGCAATTGGCACTCAAGCGATGGTAAGCATAGTGTGCACGGCAAACCGGGGACCATATGGTGCTGTACAGATGTCCGTTTCCGCAACATCGACACAGGCCTGGCGGCATGGGCAGGCGCTGACGTGTCCATGCTTGACTGTTCATGGCGCAGCGCAGCTGACAGCTTCGTTGCCCTCGATTTCACAGCCGAGGCCGAGAAGGGGGAGGACACGCGGCTGCGCCTCGAGCACTGCACGGTCAACCAGCGCTTCTTCGGCGATAGGGGCATATCTGCGGAGGCGGTTGTCTTCACCGACGATGAACACAGTGAGATGCACTATCACGATCTCGGCAAGGTGTTCTTCCCACTGCATGCTGGCGATTTCGATGCTGACAGCAACCTAGACTATGCATATGGGCCCTGGGCAGCGACAGCGCCAAATGAAGGCGGCCTCGAGGTAGATTTCACGGTGGAAGACCAAGATTCGGAAGATGATGATTCGGACATAGCCGATCTTGAATTGTCCCCTGCCTCCGCTGCAAACAGAAGTGCAAATTCGAGCGTCGCAGGGACGGGGGAGTCCGTGACTGCCGGCGGGCATCGCCGCATGCCAGCTGAAGCACTGCTCCACGTGCCGCGTAATGCCACGCCAGCCATGAAAAAGGCACGGGCGGACCGCCTGGAGAAGATGCGGCAGGCGCACGACCGCGCTGACGCCCTGCGGCCGATGTTTCTGTCTGCGGACGACGCTGCCTTCCAGAAGCTCCGCTCGGTGCGCTTCACGAAGCAGGTTTGCTTGCTTGTTGTTGCCCCCGCTGCCGGGCTCATGCGTTTTTCTCCGTGTAACACAAGGCATGCCCCTCGCGCCAGGGATGTACTTCATGCAGTCTTTGCATTGCACAGTACACCATGCATACCAATGCCTGCCGTGCAGCTTGACTGTGCGTCAACCGTGTTGCCTGCCATCAGGTGCTGCCTGTGCTAGCAGTTGCTGATTACACTGGAATGTTAAAGCACCGCGGTGGTTTGAACAAGGAAGCCTGTCCAGATCGCAAGTGGCTACGTGTTTTGCCCTCTCCCATCGATGATCTCGTGCTGTGAGAACATGCATCTACGTGGTGACGTGGTCACGTGGTGAAGGAAAATTGTACATGCATGCACATGCAGCGCACGAAAGGCTGCTGGGTCCGCTGTGAAGCGGTTGTGTCCCTTATGTCTTCCGTTTTGGCCTGCTTCATGCTTGCCATGCACAAGCTGCACAAACTTCCGGGGCAGGCTGTCGAGGAGGCACCTGTGAAGGCATACATCATACCGGACAACCTGAGAGAGCTCCATCCAGAGGCAGGCGGGTGGCCGCCGCTGCCAGGCGCGGACCGCACGCTGCTCATACTCACCGGCGTCATCCTCGCGCTGCTGCTCGCGCTCGCGCTGGCCCTCGGCTGCGTCATCGGCCTCTGCACCGCCCGCACCCTGCCCGCCGCGCGCGACCGCGACGCGTGGCGCGAGCAGCAGCAGGCTGCTGATGACGAGCGGACGACAGAGGTGGTGCGGGGCGCTGGCGGGGCAGGCGACGCGGCCAAGCAGCGGCGGCGGCGCGGCGGCGAGGAGGCCGTGCTGCTGCCTCTCAAAGACTCAGAAGATCTCAGCAAGTGAGCTTGCGCAATGCATGGTCGTCGTGCATGCATGCGCAGTTCCTGTCTCATCTCCAAACGTCGAGCAGCCGGAGCTAGCACGTCCTGGCGCGCACGCTTCGGTGTGACAGGCGTTTTGGCTGCCCTGCAAGTACGCAGCACACGCAGCAGACCCCACACGCTGCGCTCTGCCGCCTCTGCCTTTTCGTCGCAGCTGATCTTATTGAGCGGCGCCGAGGTAGCTGCTACCTGCACAGCGTGTGGGGCTGGTGCTGCCACAGCCGCTGTTGCTGTGCGGCGGTCAGCCGACGCTGGGGTCTCTTAACCGCACCCGAGCATGCTGTCTCTGGTCTATTGCCAGACGACCTGCCCACCCGTTTCCCGGCATTATGCACATGCATGTTTCAGGCCGTCCCTTTTCAAGTGTTCCGTACGCACCTTTTTGCATGAACGGCTTCATGCGACAAGCTCCGTCACAGAGCCGGGTGTCGCTGCTGCTGCGCCACATTTTCTGCTGGCCCTCGGGCAGCAACAGCAGCATCTTTGTGGCAGGTGCACATTTTCATATGATCATTTCTTTGATTTCAGCACAGAGGTTGTGCGAGTATGTGACACAACATATAGTAGCACGCATAAACAGGTGCTGCGGCAGCTGCAGCAGGGACATGTCCACGCTGTGTCTTGTCATTTCACATGATCCGTGGTCCACGCGTATGTGAGCTTGAAGTTGTGGCCTTCCTGCACTACCAGGAGCTGCCGTTGGTCGTACCCGCTGACGTCTGCCAGCTTAGCCTTGTTTTCATGTTCTCTCTGGTGGTAGGGCCGATTCCCGCGGCGGGGTCACTGCTGCAAGCGTTTGCACTTTTCGTGTATGCATGTGGGTCTATGCCGGCACGCTGTCAAGCAGATACTGAGCTTGTCCTTGTGTAATAGGTCCTGGGGGGCGCGCACGCATGGTGGGCTCTGAATGGTGCGGCAATGCAGGCTGCCAGCTCAGTGCATGCTCCGCGGAGTGCATGCTGCACGCAATGCATTCCGTGCAGCGAGAGCATGCTGCACAGCAGGGGGCGTGCTGTGTGGCGCGTGTGCTTTGCAGGGCCGGAATCATCCCAGAACTCCGCTTAGGGGTTTTGCGGGTCGGACAAGCTCGAGTATGGTCACTTGCGTGGCTTCCGCTTTGGGTGGATTGGCGCACCAGGCAGCCCAAGAGAGGTGGCATGCATGTGTTGTGTACTATCAATGGGGTAGAAGATACACTGGATGCTGCTGGTTGCTAGCATGCATGTGTTGTGGTCTGTGTGTGCAGAGCAGCTGCTGTGTGAGCGGTCATGATGGGTGGTGGTGTTTGGGTGTTGTTTTTGGTGTGTTGTGTGTGGGGTGGTTTGGGTCATGATGCATCGGCACAAGTGTGCTGCGGTAATGTTGTGCTGCAGTAGCAGTGCATGGCAGGCACTGCCGCTGTTGCGAGTCATGACACATCTAGCTACATGTGCATTATCATTGTAACTCTGGCAGCGTCGAAGAGATTCCGCTTGCAGAGACGCTGATCAACTCGGCTCCCTGTACAGACGTCTTGTTAAAACGTCTTTCTTTGTGAACATCGTGCCCTTTCCATGTATTACATTGTCTGTTTTATCGGGCACGTGAAGATCTCATTGCGGCTGTGGTGTTTTCCCATGAGCGCAGTCTACTTTGTGTGAGGCTGCGCGCGCAGCTGGCTTCGCAAATGGTTAGATGCATACTGCACTGTAATCACCCAAGGCAGTGTGAGTCTACTAAATAGTGGGCAATGTGTGATACGTGACTTTCATCATTTTTCATTTTTACCTGGCTGTGTGCGGCTGCGCACAACTCTCGCGTGCCCTGGAAGCCACAGCGCTGCTAGCTATAGCTGCCGCGAGCGCATACACCGGGGTGCGGCTAAGTCGACTTGCATTTACACCAGATTCAGTCCGCGGTCAAGTCGAGCATGTGACTCTACATTC
>JALKAD010000044.1:0-19391 GCA_024500015.1 Ulva compressa | reverse complement strand
GCGATCGGGACCATGGCCAGGCATTGAACTGCATTCACAGGGATATAAATTACCGAGAGTACATACCGCATTCGCCCAGAGTACTAGCGCGTCCTGGGGAACGGTGACCCGCGCTTCGCCCGTGCAGTCCGATGCTTGGATGATGTCGCACAGCAGGTGACTCTTGAGCGCAGCTTGCACGGGAACAGCTATTGGGCTCATGCTGCCATTGCCAACCAGAACCGAGGCGAGGCCGCTTGCATCCAGCGGGCCAGTCGAACCTGGCGGTACCTGGCGCTCCACGGCCAAACCAGGCCGCGATGTGCCATCAGCTGCCATGATTAAATCAACACATGAACCTTTTGCATATTCATTGGAGATTGTGTGCACTGCATTGTGCTGTAGATGTGCGCGAATTCGTGATCGACTCACTCAGATTTTGGGCATTCCACGAAACACATCTGCACACGCAGCACACAGAAGCAACATGATGCTGTAACTGAAGTACACAACACGACTTGGCCTATCTGAATCATACTGACACAAGTGAACACACATGCAATATGCGGGGACCTGAGTGCATGCATGCATGGGCGTGTATGGCCACAGGTGGCACATCAGGTTGCGCCGTTGTGCTGCGCTGAGGTAGATGAAGGCCCCAGCATCGCTGAAGGAACTGTTGACGCACTGGTGAAATATGAGAAGCAGCCCGGCCGCACATGCTGTCACAAACCGCACTCACAGACACAACAATAATCCGCTGCGAATACCACAGTCAGCGCTAAAACCCAATGCCATGACCCAGCGCCGCGGCAACAGAAACAAATCCTCACACAAGCACCAGGTCGTGTTCTTTAACGGCACCTAGTCATGGCGAACTCGGCACGAAGCCGGTGACGGCAATGGCCGGATGCGCCGCACTGCATGGACCGGTACCCCGGGCGGCATATCCCGCGCGGTATAATGCACTTGAACCGGTAGGCATTGATGGTTTTGCGCACAGCCCGCACGTGTGGAGACAGCGGTTTACAGTGTGCACACATGTTAGCGAGCCCCATCCCCACTGCCACAACCGCCCCCGTCGCGGTGCTGACCCTGCCCGCTGCCTCGCCCTTGCAGTGCCTGCCGGCCCCAGCACATGCGCGGGGCTCAGGGGCTGGTTCAGGGGCTCAGGGGCTGCGCAGCAGCACGCCCAAGCCACCGTCCGGCAACGATCACGCCCCTTGCATCGGCACGGTGGATCTGCCCGCGGGAAGCCACGCGCAGCTGTCAAGTCTTCTGCCACCCTCAGGCACCGCGGCTGCTCCCATGGCCTCGTGTCGAGCCCCGCGCCTCTGACTGCGTGCCCATGCAGCCGCTCCCGACCCTTCCCCTGCAGTCGCAGCGGCCCCCATAGCGGAACGACCTGCTGTCCTTCTTCACCGGGCACATGGCGCCGCTGTATGTGAAGGTAGTGTGCCCGCTTGCATTTCCTCATATGCGCGGTGCGTTGGATGCAGCTGGCGCGACCGCTGAGAAGACCGAAGCGCAGAAGCTCGCCTAGTATGGCGTCATTGCTGGCGTTGCCCAGTTCATCCCGTTCGTGCATGGGACGTACGGCAGGGCTGCGCCAGAGGCGTACAAGTGGCAGCAGGGTATGTAGTGGTGTCTAAACACACCTTCAAACTGCTGTAAATGCAATGCATGAGCTGTGCACGACTTTGTGCCGCGTACGCCCGGCTACGGTAGGCCGTTGAGTGGCGTCTTCGTCTACTTGGTAGCCTCGCATGGTCACGCCACCGCGGACCAAGTACCAACGTCGGGCTTGCTGCTGACTAAGATGCTTGTGCCTTTGGTGTGGACGGTCTAGATCGCTAGTTTCTTCCTACAAGCACGCGAGTCTTCCTACGAGCACGGGTCAGTGCCGCTCACTGCAGCAGCGGCTCGCATCAGCTGCGTCTGTGCACTCACCATCACTGATCAGCCGCATGCGGTCTGCACGTGGGCAAGCCTTGTGATGACGCGCGCATCTGTACGCATGAGCGGTGTGGTGTGACCGGGCATGTGAAGGACCCTATGACCCGGTCGAAGAGGTGCCAATGGTCAACATACAGCCGAACCGACCATGCGCTGCCTAGAAGTTCGCGTCAAGTGGTGGTTGACTATAAAGCTCCGAAGGTCGATTCGAGGAACTGTTGTATCCATCGGCTAACACAGGTAGGTAGATGCTTAACGAACACGCCCATAGGCCACGATGGCTACCTAACGCCGCCTGAATTAAATGAAACCTTTTCTTACAGGTCTGGCAGGTTGATCGCTTGCCAGCCAGCTCAGCCCGGGCTTGCTGTGGCTGCCATGGAAGTCAGACGTGACCCAGAACTTGCTGGACAACAAAACCAGCCTGGGCAGATCCAAGGCCCGTGAATGTCGCCAGGCTGGATTCAAACGCCCAGATACAATTTGAACACCGCAAGAATCCGGAAACACCGCTGCACGGCTGCGGCGGACACCAGGTACCGGTACTGGTACCGCAACGCGATATATATCACCGGTGATATATATCCAATGCGGCGCCAAAACACTGAATGGCGGAGTGTACACATCTAGCGCCAGATGCAGCTACGCATCCGCATACACCCTACGCATCGACACGCAACCAAGTGCATGCCAAGTGCAGCATGTCAGTACCAGCCTGCCACTGCCCGACACATGTCCTACCACAGAATTCAGGGTATGCCAGCTGCACACGCCAGGCTTGCTCACGACTTGAACGCAGCTTTGCCCGGTCCGAGGTTGGGGGTGTTGGTGAAGGTGTCTGCGGCGACCCGGAACGCATGCCACCGGCCGTACCGCCGCCAGAGCTCCTGGCACACATACACTAGCTTGACGTTGTGCTCCTCTTCCTCCCCAAACGCCCGCTCCACAATCTCTGGCCAAGCCCGTACGCCCTCCGCCGCGTCTTGCCCCCCTGAAGAGTCTTCCGGATCTATTGCGGAGCCGTATGCGTCCCATGCCGTCCGCAGCGCGGCGGGCGTGGGGAAGCCGGCACCGCTGGAGGCGACAATGGCCACGGCTGATGCCCAGAAGCATTGCAGCGCGTTGCGGTGCTGATCCTCCGGCAGCCGTCGCAGCACCTGCAACCACGTGCGGCGATCAGTGCGCTGTGCTGCATAGGCAACAGTGGTCAAGGTTGTCGTCGCAACAGAGGGAGCGGGAACCATGGGGGCGGGTGGCAGCAGCGGCGGGCTTGAATTGTGCGAAGCTATGCATTTTGCAGTCAGACATGCTGCACTGTTGACACCAACCAGCTAGCACACTGCAGCAGCACGCAGGCTCAGCACGCAGGCCGCCGGCCAGCGCCGGCCTGTCACTACACATGACGCCCCAGTGCGGACCCCACTGCATGCATGCATCACACGCGTCCCACATGTATGCGTGTGCTTTGCCTGTTCCGTGTACACGCGTGTGCTACAAATCACGCAGCAAAGCACGCGGCACAGCACGCAGCACGCAGCGCACATCATCCGCATCATCGCAAACAATCATTACACAACCAAGTGGAGGCTTGTCAGACTGCTGGGGGTGCTCATGCCATTGCTGGGGGTGCTGGGGTTGCCCATGCCATTGCTGGGGGTTCTCATGTCATTGCAGAATGGCCCCATGTCAAGCCCTGCTTCAGAGGAGCTCATGTGCACGGTTGCAACAACTTCGAGCCGCTGTAGGCTTGTCATGTGGGACCAAGAGAGGCAGCTGAATTATACCTGCTCGGCGCCCCAGAGGGACGTGATCAGGTGCAGCACCACAAAGTTGCCGGCCGTGCGCCTGCCGGGCGCGCCGGCCAGCGTGACGTACAGCAGCGTGACCGCCTTGTACATCTCACGCAGCGCGACCTCCACCGGCGCCTCCTCCAGCCACGCCGGCAGCACGAGGAACACGGCATGGCCGTGCTCGAGCACCTTGGCCAGTTGCCACTGGAAGCCCGCATCATAGAGCTCCGGGTGGAAGTCGGTGTGGCTGTCGGTGCCGAACTGCGGGTCGCGCATGATGGCGTGGACCTCGGCCTTGCTGCCGTCGTGGTAGGCGGCCGCGACACGCAGCAGGGTGTCCACGGGGGTGGTGTCGGCGTGAGCGGCCGGCGTGAAGCGTTCCGGATGGACGTCCACGTAGGTGTACGCCATGTAGGCCAGACCTGCATGTGGCCGGACCCGCTGACTAATACAGTAGCATGGCATGTATTTGGATGTGTGCTCATCATGTGTCGACTTGGGCGGACAGAGCAGGCACCGGTTTGTGAGCGCATTGTGCGGCAGCTCACCTAAAACAGCAGGTACGAGGCTCGTACAAGAAACGCACGTGCGCATGAAGCAGCCGTCTTCCCGGCAAACCGCTGCTCTGCTTGCACCGGTGAGCACAATTGGCTGTGACGTTCGTGAACCACAGTCACCGCCACTCCACATCTGTGGCCCTTTGTGCGCTATGCAAGAAATATTTACCGGTTGTAAAGAACGTCGGATTATGCAAACAGCGCGCGCTGCAGCGCGAGCTGCAGCGTATCTGTATCGCCACAATTCATGCAATGTATGCACATGCAGATATGTGTTGCATTTGGAGACGGCAGCGAGCCAGCGATGCTGCGGCAGAGTGACAGCTACCTTGGCCATAGGAAGACAAGCAGGCCACAGATATCAACTTTGAAATGGAATGAGGGTGTCGAAATTGAGAAGGCTCGCTTTGTTCGTTCTGCCTATAGTGGGCAATAGCGGAGATCAGCTCCGGAGGTGACAACTGCAAATATGCAACGACCGTCTCACGATCGTACACTACACTAGGTGCAGAATGACGAGAACAGGGGCTGGTGCACTGTCTGCACTGTGTCACACAATCTGTGAGACGGGGCACAACGAGGCTGACCCACTCGTGAACCGCGGCGGCAGTCATGCGGCAGTCATGCGGCACAAAGGGAGGAAGCTGTGCAGAGGTGGACAGGCAGCCGGCTTTGAGTGCGCAGACGCAAGGGGGCATCAGTGGAAAGGGTCAAATTTCGCGAGCTATGGACAAACCTTCGATAGTCATCCACCGGCTGGCGCCGTCCAGGCCCCAGCCCAGGTGAATGATGCCATGCGTCAACGCGGCCACTGCGCCTTGCATGAGGCGCGGCATGTGCTCGGCCAGCACAGCGTCCATGCCATGCTCTTGCACCCGGCTGTCAAAGTACTGCAGGAGATCTGGGTAGCGCTCCTTCCGGCCCAGAATCTGGTCGTACTCTGCCTCTGAGAGAGCTGATGTTTGCGCCCGTGCTGGTTCAAGGTGGAAACCGTAGGGAGTGACTGCAGTGTACCTGCACAGAGGGAGGTACTCGTCAGGCATATGCGTCTAGGTGCCGCTCGCCTTTTCCTGTAGGTCGACACTGGATATGACAATGAGAAGTATCACGGCCCCAGCAGCGCTAAGGACAGCGAAAACGCGATACACGTGCGGCAAGGTGCACATGAAATGCCTGCCTGTGGCATGTGAGACTGCCGCAGTTGTCATTTACGGATGGACCACGCTCACTGCAGTGAACGCATCTTGCAATTGGGCATGATGGGCGACAGGTGTGGGGCAAAGGAGCCCAGGACAAGACCCTCCGGGGGGGCAGCCTCCAGATGGTAGCATGGCTGTAGGCGTAGGGAAGCACTGCGGACATGGAACCTGGTAAACCACATCTCAACATCACTTCATTGCGGCACAGCACGGTCAGAGCTTGGCTATTGCATGTTGCATAGCCACAGCTGTGGTTGAAAAGTGGCTCTGATGTGAACCAAGAGTAGGCCCTGAGCTGAATTCAGATACACCACACAGCTTGCAGCACCCCTCCATGGTGGGCCAAGTCTGCCATGCACATTCCGCACCGTTTAATATGACCCTGTCCGATGCATCTCGTCCCCAAGCCAAGGGTGGACGGGCCTGTGGTTGCGATGGAATCGCCGCGGCCGAACACGCGCTGCCAACGGCTTGCCAGCACCGCATAACACGACAGACTCTACATTTTGCTTTAAATTTAGCAGATTTACCAGGCGTCTAGGTAGAGCGTGCTTTGCGCGACTCGTGGTGTGCATGTACAGTAAGGGCGGGGATGGACGTGCGGTGAGGCGTTCCACAGGAACGATACGACACTGCGACGGAGGTAACCGCTTTTGAGCCCAGAGCGGACACAAAAATGGTATAAGAGTCCCCTCTCACTTGACTGATGCTATGTGGGCATGTGTCGTGAGGGGTGTACGCCGTGATAGGCGGTCAGGTGGGCGTCGATTCCGAGAAAGCAACGTTTCCAGAGCAGCTGGGGCCAGCCTCAGATGGCGTGGTGGTCTCCCGGCATAAGCAGACAAGACCTCACCCTCTGTAGCAAATTTTCAAATGTCGACAGCATGCAAGAATGTTCACAAGATCTAGTGCGTCTGCCCTCAACTGTCCCAGCGCTAGCACAGCCGTGACAGCGACACCGATCCAACTTTCAGCGCCACACATAAATCGGCACTTTGAATCCGCCACTACAACTCCATAGACGAAACTACAGCTTGCATATGCGAGGAGTGCACTCTTTACAGCGCGGGATCGTCAGAAAGTACGCACGGAGGGACAATGGCGCGACTACATGAACTTTCAGTCATTCAGAAGTTCATGGAAGGCAGCAAACATTGCATCACAGGTACCGTAGCTCTTTGTCGCGCAGGGATTGTCTCTAT
Source organism: Ulva compressa (assembly GCA_024500015.1). Lineage (NCBI taxonomy): Eukaryota > Viridiplantae > Chlorophyta > Ulvophyceae > Ulvales > Ulvaceae > Ulva > Ulva compressa. The sequence goes on along the minus strand of JALKAD010000044.1, from coordinate 12,708 downwards.
AGTGTCCACAGACTCGTGCGGATCATGCGTCAATGGCGAAACGGGTCGCACTCGTCCCAGTAGCGCTGGATCGTCTCAGGGGGGGCCTTCAGCCCGTGCAGGGCCACGATCGCATGCTTGACATGGTTTGTGAGATAGGAGTTGAACTCGATGTGGTATGAGCTGTCTTGCAAGAGAGTATCCCGCACTTGGTCGGCCGATGCGACAGACATCTCCAACTTGGCCGCGCTGCAGCTGCTTCTGAATTGCTTCACACTCCTCGAAATGCCGGCAGGGCCAACACGTATCAAACGAAATCTTCGAGGCGGTAAGATGCAAGGCAATTGCATGTGTGCGTGTGATACGTTGCTAAGCGGTGTAGACGCGGCGAGGGATGGATAGCGGTTGTGCGCACGATCGAGTCACAGATCGGAAAACGCGATATCTAAATCCAGCAGGCCTGGATGCCAAGTCGCTTAAATATATCGCAGAACAACCTGTGCGTCCTGCTTGAGTATGATCATGAGGTCGGATGCTGGCGTGAGCAGGATCACCGCTGTCGTGAGCCGGGTTGACGATCCTGCCAGGTAACCATGCATAAGGCTTACTTCGAATTCCGGTCGACACCGCAGCGCGACAGACATGTATAGGCAGCCTTCCAGGACGTAACAGTCGGGCTTCGTATCGCTCAATTCTTTCAGGTTGTGGTCTCAACTGCCGTACGTGCTCCTCTTGTGTTGTGTGTTACACGGTGTTAAAGCAAGGCCTCAGCAACGCCGAGGGAAACAGGTGGTCTGTAACGTATTTCAGGGAAACAGGCGGGAACCAAACAACCAAAACGACAGCAACCAACCAGATGCAGCACAGTCACTACATACACCCACATACAGACCACACACTTCGTCGACAGAAACAGCACACACACGCGCACACAAGCCCCGCACCACACAGGCCATGCACACGGGTATACCGGACGCCGGGGACCACGGCGCCCAGCCTCCCGGCTGGCCTGCACAGGTTGGCGCCGCTCAGCAGGCCAGCCGGACATGGGACCGAGATGCAGTCGCGCAGGTCTGCGGCCGTGCGCAGCGGCCGCATGCATGGCCCGTAGTCCCAGGCCACCTGCTGTCGTAGTCACTGCCTCTATCCCCAAGCCACCTGCTGCAGTTTGCACTTCCCCTCTTGACTGCGAAAAAGAGGGGGGGGCTGCAGCGTATGCCGGACGACGAGGAGGAACGGCATGGGCGGGGCCTATCGTTGTGAGAAATGGAGTGTTACACGCCTCCTACGGCCTATGGAGTTACACGCAGCTGCATATGACGGCGCGGAGTCGGTGCGATGCCGGCCGCGCCAGGCAGTAGCAGCCTGACAACGGCACATACCGATGCCCGCAGCCTATGTGATAGCAATGGTTGTGGCCGCACATAGCACTGCTCCTGATGCACTGATGGCATTGCAGGTACTCTGTCTGAACTCGGGGTGGTGCGGGGCTGGGGGGGCCTCGGCACTACTGGACATAGCGGGGTCAGCGTTACTGGACATAGCAGGGTGTGGGGCTCAAGGCGCGCCGCCGTAGGCGCTGTTACACCGAAATGTTCCATGGCCCCAGCAGCTTGGGCGTACTGTCACAAGAATATCGATGTAGTAGCCCCACATCGAGGGGAGCGACACGCAAGCAAGCAACCGAATCTCAGCAGGCGGCCAACAGTGAGCAGCAGAGATCCATCCACCGCAACGCACACCAACGCACAACACTGCATCAACAGCTCACCAACGCACACCACAACCGCCACACCCACGCCGATGCCATGCATATGCTAGCCACTCTTCCACATCGCGCTCCGCCACCACCCATCGACCACCTGCACACAGCCACGGCCACACCCAGCCCATCTGCACGTTGTGCACAGACTCCGGGGACGCGCCACCACTGCACACAGCGGCACACGGGAACTGGCACGCTAGTCCCAGCATCCCCCATGCGCGCCCGGGCGCAATCGCCCTCTGGCTCAGGGATCACCGGCCCCTGCACGGCGACCAAGGAGGCGCAGTGAAATTTCACCTTCCTTGAGGAGGACTGGCCGGGCGCCCGCGGACTCTCACAAGTTGTGAGTGACAACGCCACTCGCGCGGCAGGCCAAGGCTGAGTGGGGCGAAGCGTGGAGGCGGGCGAGCACGCCCAGACTCGGCCTGAACCAGCGCTGCTACAGCAACAGCGCGACGCCGCCGCCACCGTGACCGGCCGCCGATAGACTGTCCAACGGGACCGTGTGGCTATAGGCAGCACCGTCCAACCTGCAAGCCGGCTTATATAGTAACGGAGCCACCGTGAGGACCTGTCATGTGACACCTCGGCAGAGGGTGGTAGACAGGTTGCACATGGAATTCCGCAAGAACACACATGTGTGCACGCCTGGACACGGCCTGGTCGAAACCCTTATCCCCTCTAGCCACCAGTTCACAGGACCGTTTGAAGCACGTGCATCTTCGTCACATTACAGGTACACAGGACACGACATTTGACAAAGTTCTCCGGTTCGATCAGGGCTGAAACGTAGCGTAAATAAATCTGCATACATGCTTCCAAGCAAGCTGGGGTCCAGCTGCTGGACACATCATGATTATCAATGATCATCAATGATGCCGGCGCCTCGAAGCGTACCACCGCGCGCGCGGCGCAGCGGCCGCTGCGCGCATACTATAGCTACTTGAGTGGCGCGCCAGCTAACTGGAAGTGATCAGAACTTTGCACGTCAATGCTGCAGCACGCTGGACAAATCAAGTCTTGGTTTCACACATGTCTGTCGTAGATTTTCGTGCACCACTCAGAGTGCAACAATATGCACTTAGACCAATTTACGATTCATGCGAGCGACGCACTAATTGACGAAGGCACCAAAATGCATGTAGCGCGAGGCCTGGCCAATTACCTGCATGAGTCGACTACCCGAGTTACACAAACTGACAAGGTACAATTCTGGTTGGCTCCAGCTACGGGGCAAGGGCTTGCAGAATGTCGCGCACAATTGCACACAATTGCAATGCCAGCCACAAAACTGAGCAACACGATGCTCCAACGCAATGTACTGGCATGATTCTGTGCCCAGCTCAGCACGCATGCTGCGCTGCGCTGCGGTATGCGCTGCGCTGCGGTGCCCTTGCACACTGTATGTGTTACACAGTGATAGATCTAGGACCCAGCAGCGCCGAGGCAACAGACCAGGCAGCACGCCCTTGCACACTGTATGTGCTCTGTCGCCTACTCCTTGTGGCTAGCCATGGTTGTGGTGCTGACACCTAGCATGCATGCGTCAATGGCCACTGCGAACATGTGAGTGCAATTCCAACAATTGGCCAACCGTGTGCATGGCACGCGCCGGTGCAGCACTTGCACAGCCAAGCCTAGCGCCTCATGAATGCAGCCAGTACACTCACGCTCACATGCGTGTGTACAGTCACCTCTCTTGGCTTGCAGATGCTGGCCTTGCTCCCGGAGCACCTCATCCTCATCGTCCTCGCCATCATCCCTCTCTCCCACTGCCTCCTCCACATCTCGCCCAGCACCCACCACCTCTTTCTCCTGGCCCAACACCCCTCCATCTCCACACACCAAACCCTGCACCTCCCGCCCCCGTCCAAACTACCCGAAAACGTGCTCGGCCCCGCCCTGCAAGGCATCGCCGCCACCACCGCCCTCACCGCCCTCAGCCTCGCCGGCTCGCCGCCCTTTGCCACACCCGACCTCTTTGAGGCTGCGATGCGCGCGCTGCGCCACCTCCCCACCCTCGACCTCCGCGAAATCGCCCTCTCCCACGTCTCCACTGCCACTGCCCTCGCCAAAGCGCTGCCGGCCATGCCGGACCTCGCCGCCCTGGACATCAGCGACAACCTCATCACCCTCGCCGCCATGGAAGCGCTGAAGCCCGCGCTGCGGCAATGCACAGAGCTGCGCGCGCTGCACGTGCTCCGCGCGTTCACTGTGCACGCACCCGACTGCAACGCGCTGGCGCACCTTGGCGCCGTGCTGCGCGCACTGCGCGGCCTGACAGCGCTCTCTATCGGGGGCCGCGGCTGTATGGTCTCGACACGACAGGATGAGCGTGGCGCAACCAGCGATCAGTTCGCATGCATGCTGAGCGTCGGCAAGCACTCTGGTGACGGCGACTACTCTAACTAGAGATACAGTGGGGGCTTAAAGCCAGAGTTGTGTAGTTACAACGAGCGCTTGTGTTGCGGAAGGGAATAGACACGAGCTCTAAAGAGTAAAAATTGCATCTAACATGTAGATGTATTGTTCCTGAGGCTGTGCGCTGGCTTTGGAATGGTCGGGAACGCTCTGAGCAAACGAACGTGGTCATTGAGGTCAGTGTTCCCGACATGTCATAGTGGTCGCTCACGCATATATTGCTGCCCAAAGCACCGCAAAAACTTCGACATGAGGTCTACGTACCTATTCGTACATGCACAGGCACGCTTGAGCTGTGTGGACCTCGTTCGAACCGAGGCAAGTCGATCGCTGCCCGGTTGAACCAGCGTCGGCAACAGTTCACATGCAGTATATGCGGAACAGGACAGCGCGGGCATTTCAGAGAGAGGCTTTTACATAGCATGTACATATTTGAATAGACTTGCGGCACGCCTAACTTCTTCTTTTATCCATGCCAGTGCGCTTGTTGCTGTTGCAGGTCCGTCGCTCCGCAGCACTGGTCGGCCCGCTTGGGCGTGATCATCCATTTGCCGGACTACGCAGACAATATTCGAACTTTACGCGCTCGGTATGCTCGCTTTGGCTTGCAAGCCGCGCTGTAGCACGATTTCTTTGCCTGGCACTGTGGCTGTAACGCAAGGTACAGTAGCACTAGTTACACCCAGGCTGCGACATACGCTCTGAGCCTGAACGATACAGCGACGGTCAACACCTAACTGTCAATGTAAGCACATCAATACAGTGAGAGGAAGACAGAATTCACTGAGGGTCGCAATCAGGACAGTGACAGTGTCCCATGGCATGCCAATCAAGGATACAGTGAGCGTCGCTCCACGAACAGTTGCGCTTGTTACTTCCGATGCTAAAGTATCATAGTGGACCCGCTGTCCGTGTCAGCCTGATACTGTCAGGCAGTCAACTGCCAACTGCCTACTGTACGTGCTGGTACACATACAACGACCACGCAGTCACGTAGGCATGCCTATCTTACTCATGCTATCACCTCAGCTTGATTGAGACTACACCTTCCATCCGTCAGACCTGCAGCACCGACTTGGGTTAGAGCGTGCAGCCAGGTCCATCGAATCACACCACAGTAAGTAAGCAACTGAAATGAACTGCAACAAACGAGCACCTATACATACACTCTCTGACGCCAAACCGGCAAGGCAGATTCACACAGGTCAAATGCTCGAACGGATTCAATTCGACCAGATTAGACACAAGACAAGCTTCATGTTGTTTTAAGCAGCATGGAGCTTGAGAAGAGGACACCTGTACTAAAGGCATTGGCATTGCAGCTTGACAACTTGACCTGCTGCATGCTGATGGCGAGGATGTCTCATGTTCTTGTCCATCGGATGGTGTGTCTCAGCATTGTTAACACACAGCCACAATGACTACACCTGCAATGTAAACGCCAGCATTTGTGGACCAGAAAGAGGAGACAGCTCAAGAACGATGCAATTACACCTGGTGCTACGAGCTGGTTGCAGTGGACCCACCGACCAATGCCAGGCGAACACACTGCTGAAAGGCTGAGCGCACATCATCCACTCGTATTGAGCACGACCACATCGTGACGAGTTGTGCTGCTGCACAAGCGTATGCGGTTGCCACAGATCGCGCTCGCCGGCTGCAGCTCCGCCGAAGCTCGGAGGCAAAGGCCAGCGCGTACAAGCATCGGCAAGAAACTACCTACCACGACTCACAGACCAAAGCGAGATTAGTCTGCAATATACAAGATAGCGTCTGCTGCAGTTTGCCTATGCGAGTCGACAAGTGCTAGTTGCAGGTTCCGCCAGTGCAATTCCGCTGAAAGGATGTGACGCACAGGGAATGATGCCCAGGATCACATCATTTGCACGTTTCAAGATAATTTTGCGGTATAGGAGAACAGCTCTGCATGCAGTAAGTGTGCTGAAGCATCCAACCATGCATGGCCATTGCCATGTCGCGTGCGCCTTGCATGCAATTGCACATGGTCTCAGTTTGAGCGAAATCGTTCTGGCATTAGCTCGTGCGGAGAGTAGCCTTGGTACTTGCGATGGGCTGTCTGTCTTTCTGCGTGTTGCCTGGTCTGTTGCCTCGGCGCTGCTGGGTCCTAGATCTATCACCGTGTAACACATGGTCTCTCCATCTCACTTCGGCTGGTGCTACCGCGCCATATATCTACGCTGTGCCTGCATCTGACCGGTGCAGCTACATGGAGCATGTTACAGCCTGATGCGAGATAGTGCCTTGCTTAAGGTGAGAGCCCAGAGCGGCACTTTCAGCGTATCTTTGCAGCATTCTGACTGTACAGAGCTTGCAGCGACAGTGCCAGCTTACACCGAGAGTCCCGATAAACACGCTCAATGTATCGGCAAGATACAGTGAGGGTGTTCATCTCGACATTCGACACTCTCGCGTCAGTGCAGACGATGGCGCTTAGCTAAGCGCCATTCTGTAAGCGCCATTTTAAGCGCCTTTTTTTGGCGCTTAGAATGGCGCTTAGGCACCGAAGCGCCATTTTTTGGCGCTTAGAATGGCGCTTAGGCACCGAAGCGCCATTCTAAGCGCCAAATTGAACAGCGCTTGGTTAAGCGCCCATTAACAGCCAACTTAAGCGCCACGGCACTGCAACCAAAAGCTTTTGGAGCTCGTTTACGGCCAGAACAGGCTTGCCTTTTCAAGACAAACACGCGTGCGGGCCGCATGCAAGACTTACCTGGCAACCCGTTGACGCTGGCACTTCGAGTGTCTGGGCGAGTGACGCTGACTTGACACCGCACCATGTATGTTGTCAGACATACACTTTACTTATTGTGTGTTGCATGTGCTAGTGTTGTACACTGTACGTTCGCGCTGCAAGAGACTTCGTGCAGATGCCAGTCACACCCCGGTCAATGTGCGCATCAACGTGAATATGTATGTGAGAATTGACATCAGGTATACATCGAGACTGCATGTGTACATATCGATGTCCAAGGTATGCTCTTTTGTCGAAACATTGTGCACACAGCCTGGAAGCGAGTCGATGCAGGTCGGCCTGGTTGACCAACAGCTATGCGCCCTGCCAGCAACGCATTGTAAGACGCGCCAAGGATGTTAAACTGCGTGATTTTGTGACCTTTTGCTGCTTGGCTATGCGGCAGGTACCGTGTGTATTCTGAAGTTCGGGTTCGACAGCTCGAATAGCACTTCCGCCTGTGATTATTTCACAAGTGTGCTTTACCAACGCTCAATACAACATGAACCAGTGAGACCTGTATACGTGCAATAATGTCGACACCAGTCGTGGTCGTAACAACGTTGAACAGATGCAGGGAACGAGAGTTGCCATTGTACAGCCCAGCCACGCTGCAGCGATATCAGTCGCCATTCCTGTGTCTCGCTGCATGGAAAGAACCTCTAATTCCTTCAAAATATTGTTTCAGGCTTCTGCGAGTCACCCGGTGTTGATTCAACACCACCTCTGCCATTGGCAGTGCACCACCAGACCAGACCACCTCCTGACATGTTCGATGACACTATCAAGCCTGTCGTGTATCAAGCATTTGATACACCGCCTTCCAACCTTTGTTATTGTCTGTGTTTGCCATAAGTAACTGCAACCAACAGTACACATGCGGAACTTGGACCGCAGCTGGTCAGAACACTGAACTCAGAATGTCTGCCATCGCACTGCACTGCACCATATGCACCTTGCTTGTAATAAATCTAATCATGTTGTTGGCGTTGCGGCGGCATGGCAGCCTCACGACAGCCTTTCCCTGTGTCAACTACGTTCAGTACTTGGCGCAGTGATCGGCTGTCTTGAGGCCATGCCACTGCAGCGTCAACAGCATGCACACAAACACAATGACAAAATCAAAACTTCAAACAATTTTCATTGCCAAAGTGGCCACTTTGGCAAGCGCTTCGGCAAGCGCTTCAGTGGCGCTTCGCGAAGCGCCATTGGCGCTTGCCTGGCGCTTAACTGGCGCTTAACTGGCGCTTGGCTATCCGCCACACGCCACCATGCATCTAGCATGGCTGTTAAACGGCTCTTAGTTGGCGCTTAAGTGGCGCTTACATGGCGCTTAAATGGCGCTTGCAGTATTACGTAAAAATGGCGCTTAGCGAAGAGCCCAAAAAGGGGCAGCAGACATGAGCCATTTTAAGCGCCATTTTAAGCGCCATCGGCGCTTAGCTAAGCGCCGGTTAAGCGCCATCATCCCGACAGACGCGCTGTAGCAACATACACTGAGAGCCCATGCCACCACACTCAGTGTAACTGCAAGATACACTGAGGGCGTGCACCTTGCCGATCGACACTCTCGCTGTACCGAGATACACTGAGAGCCAACGCCACCACTCTCAGTGTAACCGCAAGATGGACTGAGGGCGTGCACCTCGCCGATCGACACTCTCGCTGTACCGAGATACACTGAGAGCCAACGCCACCACTCTCAGTGTAACCACAAGATACACTGAGGGCGTATACCTCGCCGATCGACACTCTCGCTGTACCGAGATACACTGAGAGCCCGGAGCACCACCCTCAGTCTACCGAGGTACAGTGGCGGTCTGGAGCTGGCTCGGACTCTGACTGTATCGCCAGAGATACAGCGACAGGCTCGGAGTTACAGTCGGAGTCCACTTTAAGGCAAGTTACAGTAGAAGCCGTGAGCAAGTACTTAAGCTTCGCCTACCGGAGCTGCAGCGGCTAGAGCTTCGACTGCCCGAGGCTGACCTCGTTTCCGAGGCACCAGCAGCTCTCGGAAGCTTCCTGATGCATCTACCACCGCTGTGTCACCTTGGCCTGGACGTGCCGTTGCTGCACTGCCCGCCGCTCGACAACGACGGAAACCCGATCAGCGTCTCCTGCGACCACGCGCCAGTGGAGCGTGTGAACAAGGAGTACGCAGACCTTACCCGCGCAATCAAGAAGCATTCGCAACTCGAGCGCTTAGATCTCGACATCTGCTCCCTGCGCCACACCCTCGACCCCATCTTAAGCTTCAGCCTCCACTTTGCCCTGTGCTGCCAGTTATGGCTGCGCCAGCTGCGCCTCCGATCCTCTGTCGCCAACACACGCCACGGCAGCAACCCGCATGACGACAACGGCGTGCTGAGCTGCATGCTGCCGATGGTGAACAACCTGACGCAGGTCGACGTGACAGCTGTAACGCGCCATGGGGATTAATCCACCTTGCCGGACCTTGGCTGGCTGAAGCGGATCGTTGATTCTGCGTCCGGCATGTCGCAGCTGCGCGAGATGCATTTGCCGGTCCCAGCGACCTCCGCCGACGACGGCGGCCTCGTGCGCAGCCTGCTAGGGCTCAGCCAGCTGCAGCAGCTGACAGTTGACCTGTACCTGGGCGAGCGGGCAACATTTGACACTCTGCCAGAAGAACATGATGATGAATTCCTGGAGACATTTGTGCCGCTGTTCCCGCATGCCTGAACGATCGACATTGAATTCTATGGTGACGACGACTTGTGGCTCGGGTGTTTGGGCACCAATGCGGCGTCGCTGACTGGGCTGCAAGCGTTGCATATTCGCTGCTCGACCATGCCCCTGGACGATGTGGGGCTGGGTCTGGTGCTTGCGAGTATGGGTGTGTTGACAAGCCTGCGCGAGCTAAATTTCTGTGCAGACATTGATCTAGAACAGAACCTACCAGGAGATGACGAGCTTCGTGATGTGTTCAATGGTGCACTGCGGCGGCTGACAGGGCTTACATCGCTACGCATGAGTACCGGGAATCGCAGGGGCATTCATCGTTCGCAGTTCCCCTCTCGATCGCGAGTTCTGTTTGCGACGTTCCTGCCGCATGTGACGTGCTTGCAGTCTCTGCAGAAGCTTCAGGTGCCTGCGGACGTGATGGGGGAGCAGGGCTTGGACTGTGGCTGGGCTCTGGCGGCGCTTAGCCCCAAAACATTGCTGGTTGATCGCGCGGACGGCGGCTTGAACGGGGTGTATGAGCCTGTGCATGTGCGTGCGGTGCTGGATGTCGTGACGCAGCTCACAGAGCTGAGGACTTTGATGTTCATGTACGTATTGACTGCGGAGGAGGTAGCTGAGACTGAGATCATGCTGTCTGACCTGCCCACCTGCCAGTACGAGCCATTTCAGGAGTATATGGCTTAAAATGAAGGATGTAACGAGGGATATATATATATATAGGCTGCTATATAGGCTGCTGCTGATCTCGTCAGTGATAGTAAATGTACACAGGGGTGACTAGAGACTGCTGTATGAGGTGCCTGCAGGATGTGATCTGCAAGCAGTTAATGTGTTACCCCACTGGTAACCCCAGTGCTGAGGCCGGATGTAGGCCAGCATGTCGGGTGCAGTAGACTGTCACAATCCGAGGCCCCAGTGCTGCTCAGCGCCGAGAGCAAAATGCATGGAACCATACAACCGCCACAAGCAGCATGATCACTCTACACATCGGCATGACCCGCACGCACACGGCACTCGACCAGGAACGCAAAAACACAGTCTATGCTTGATGTCCGCATGCATGCGCAAAGACATCAGGCGCCGGCCGGGATCCTAGCCAGCGCAAAGTCGGTGCAGAGGCAACCGCAGCAGCAAGCCAGCCACATGTATTCGAGAATGAGCCTGCGTGCGGGATCCCATGGGGCCGTTCAAGTTAGCGTGTAAACCAGGTTTGTCTCCACGTATGCGTGGCCTAGGGGCACGACTACACCCAGGCTCGCATGGGGGTTGCGTGGCGGGGCATGCAAGCGAGTTCCTGGGTGTGGCTGCGGGGCGTGCATCCGTATACCCGGGCCTGCACGCGGGGGCATGCAAGCGGGGGCATGGATGCGGGGGCATACAAGCGGGGCATGCAAGAGAGTTCTTGGGTGTGGCTGAGTGCAGTGCCGCGTGTGACTGAGTGCAGTGCCACGTGGTGATCGTGCCAGTATTCGTGGCAGGGCTTGGCCGCGGGCACATGGCTGCGTGGCTGGGGTGGTCGTGGCTGGCGGACGGTCGTGCTTGGTGTGGCCATTTGGGGTGCGTAGCTTTGGCGTGGTTGCATGCAGTGGTTGGCGCAGTTGTGGTGCACACGTTGTGGCGGTGCGCTGTGGCTCAGGCATCCTGTATGTTTTGCTGCTTGGAGCTATACCTGCTTGCTGGGACTCGGTTGCTTTCGTGGTTGTTGTTATCCTCACTGCCGGGCTCTTGCATTGCTCTCCACTGGCGTGCAAAACCACCGCCACGCGCAGTGCCTTGAGCTTGTGCAGAGCTCCCTGGGGCCTTTAGATGGGGAGATCCCCCGCTCTACACGCTGCCCCAGTGGATGTTCGAATATAACATATATATGTATGGCCCGGAAACGTTAAACATTGCTCACAAAGAGTTGTAGAGGGACTGCATGTGCAGGCAGAGCGTGATCGTCTTGACAAGTTCATGTGAGGTTGCAGTGCCGCCTTCCGCCGCCTTCTCGATGTGTTCACGGGCGGCTGCCATGAGGATAGCTGAGCACTGGCCGCGAGCTCGAGACTGCATGCTGAAATGCATCGCGATGTCGCCTATGGATCGCCTAGCCGGCCACTCTAGCAAACCTTCAGGAGGCGTCTGCCAGACATTCTCGAATGCATCTTACACAAGTTGCGACCCACGTGTGAACGCGTTGGAGACTGTTGCGTGCATTCGTCGACGGATGTATCCGGATAGTCTGCGTTGTGCAGGCACATGCCGCGGCGGTTGGTCATTGCAGGTAAACACATAGGACCATTCTTCTTGATTTCAAGCGTTTCCTTAGCGTTCTGCACCGGTCCGGCGCGGGTTCTGATCGGACTCTGCAAGCGCACCCACAGATTCCTCCGTGGCCATGGCCGCATCAATGGCCTGCGTTGAGGTTGATCAGGCCAGATTGTGCCTAAGAAGATCCAATGGGCAGAAGAAAGATATCCCGGATGTACTACTGCAGCAGAGCGGGCTGCTACGGGACGTGCTGACCTGTTCTAACGGCGACTCTCCTTCTGAGCATCGGGTACCAGTCAGCGAGGCATCGTTTTTGCTTTGGCTTCGGCAGGTAATTCTGCTGCAGTCACGTTTTCTGTCTGACATCTGCTTCGGTGTGTACGCTTCAAAGGGCTGACACAGCACGACCAATTGCGAACCACATCGCCCGTGCAGGCCCGTACGCCCGCGAACGACACTGACAGCGGCGAGGATGCTCCAGAACAGGCGTGCGACTCACTTGAGCGAGTTGAAGCGCTGTGCACGTTGATGGCGGTGCGTTTTTGAAGCTTGTTGCTGCGTTGCGCTTCCAGGTTTTCTGTGAAATCACCCGCGTGGCGCAAATTGTGCAAGCCGTCCATGCCTGCTCGCTGTTCTTCAAATATAGCATTCGCGTTGAGTACATGTTTTCTGTGGCGAGGGGCCGGTCTCTGTCAATTGCAGTGTTCCTGCGCCTCTGCATGTCCACACACCTATGATTTCGTCGTTCTGGCATTTGCTCGTGCGGAGAGTAGCCTTGGTACTTGCGATGGGCTGTCTGTCTTTTTGCGTGTTGCCTGGTCTGTTGCCTCGGCGCTGC
>JALKAD010000430.1:0-15243 GCA_024500015.1 Ulva compressa | reverse complement strand
GTAGTGATCTGGTGTGTCAGAGCGATGCACGGTAGCCTGGGCGGCGTGCAGAGTGCGCCGTAACTGTGCTTTTGTGATTTGAGGAGGACGTCCTGGGTGATCGGAGGAGGACGTCCTCGGTGACGCGGGCGTGGTAGTCCAGTCCGAGGAGTACGCCCTCCAGAGACGTCACCCGGACGTCATCCAGGCGGCACGCAGACATCCCGATTCCGACGAGGACGTCATCATGGCCCTTAGATTACCCAGATTTTATACCCAAAGCACCATCGGGACGCAAGCGGCCCGCCATAGTGACGTCATCATGTAACATGCGACCTTCTAAGTGACGTCATTCCGACGACCTCTGCCTGTCATCCGAGCATCCTCCAGCCGTCCTCTCCACAGTAGCGGGTCCTCCGCGCGTCCGCCTTGCATCATCCACGTGTCCTCTTCCTGTCCTGATGCCGTCCTCGTTGAACTGAGCGCATCATGCCAATGTCCCGATGACGTCCCCCCGCCGTCATCCTGCCGTCACCTTCGTGTCATCGACGCGTCCGTCGAGGACGTACTCCTCGGGCTGGCAGCATCCCCTTAGTGGTTGGCCCATGGAAATGCCGGAGGGTTTGTAAACCGAATGTGATGTCAGCACATGAACATGTGTGAGTCCCGCAGGTGCCACCCCCAGATCACCCCGAGGAAAGCGCACGTACTTTTGAAGATTGGGCAATGCGCTGTCCATCACAGGTGTGAACCCACCAAGAACCGAAGTTTGTCGTTGTTGCTGCAATGGAAATCCCGCAGTTTCGCGCATGTGTTGCAGCCAGATCCCCCACGACTCCCAACATGTACAATAGCGAGATGATACATCGCTGTGCAGAGTACTGTCCAGAGTGTCAAGGAACAGGAGCAGTAGGTGGCAAAGCTAAGGCCCGCGCTTCCAGACAGCGCACCGGATACCGAGGGACCCTTGGACCCGATATGGCAGATGCTGATGAAAGCTGAGGTGCGCGCTGTCTCGCTTACCTTGATCCCTGTGTGCACTTCTGTTGCCGTGGGTACAACACTTAATGATGGCCGAGACCCATGTTGTCTGTTGGCTTCAGTGAGTAGTCCACTACAGTCATTCACTCCAAGTCACCTGTAGGCAGAGTTGCGTGCGCTGCATGAGGACACCAACGCCTCGTTGGAGGATGCGATGCCTTCAGAGTTATAGCCAGAACCCGAGCGATCCACGGACTGTAGTAGAAGAGCAACTGTGGCAGTTGCCTGTCAGGGGCAGGCAGTGGGAGAGCGAGTACGTGCGGATTCGATAGTGGTGGGGGCTGATGAAGTCACTCCAGTCGGCCGATGTGGCGAGAAGGGGCGTGCGGGAGGAAGGTCAGCAAGTGAATTCTTAGCTCCGAGGAGGACGGCCTTGGGGACGGCCTCGGGGACGGTCAAGCGCAAGGCAAGACGACCCGAGGATGACGTCCCAGATGACGTCATGGTGACGTCATGCAGGATGGGGACGCGACGACCGCTCATGTCTGAGGAGGACGTCACAAGGATCCCTACGTGACAGTTAGGTGTCATCAATTTTATACGTCGGACATCTTCGGGACATCTTCAGGACGCTTGTCTTGTGTCCTAGAGACGTCCTCTTAGCGTCTTTGTAACTCATGTAGTGCAATGACGTCCTCATGATAATATGTACCTCAGTTCCCACAACGATGACGTCATCAGGATGACATGCCCGTGTCATCACCTTGTCCTTGCACCGTCCTAGGTCCGTCCTCGCGCCGTCCTGGTTTGCACTGAGGACACCCTTCAGCGTCCCTAGGACGACACCTTGGAGTCATTCGTGACGTCATATCTGTGTCATCTGGCCGTCATTTCAGGACGTCCTCAATGGACTGGCAGCATCTTTGCATTGTATGTACGCCAATGCGTCATCTGAGTCTTGTTCTCGTTCATCTACTTCCCGCTCCATGTGCCTGTCGTTTTCCAGAGTTGCAGCCCAAAGTCTTTTCAACTTCAGTTTCTGCTTCATCTTATGCTTCCATGTCTGGTAGTTGGATGAAGTCAGGTTTGGCACCTTTAGCTTGTCCTCGTTACACATGGTGTGGTAACTGTCCTTGTAGCAACGAACTCTGTTGCGCACCCTCGGAATTCAAATTGAAAAACCTATGACCTGTATCCTGGTCGAAACCTTCTCGTACTCGTAACCTGAGCTCTGCCGTACTCTTCCTGTATATCTTAGACATGGCTACTGGTGTGTTCCACACTGACAGTGTGTGTGTTAGGGGGGCCTGAACCCCTGATCCCTAAACCGCAGCCGCCGGCGGCACGCACGACGCAGTGAACTGCGACGGCGGCGCCGCCTGCATGCATGCATGTTGGATCAGGGCCTGCGAGGGCGGCTCAGGTTCCCGACCTGAGCCACAGCAGGAGCGACAACTCCCCCCTCTAAGCCCCCCTACAAACACTGGGCGCCGGGCAAGCCCGGTGCCCCTCAACGGGAACAGCAACCACGCTCTCAGCGCCCAATGCGGCTCGCACACCGACCGCATTGTCCAACGGCTCCTGCCCAACTAGCAGAACCGACGCACCCAGGCCCCCACGCTCTGGAGCCTGAGCCATTAGCGAAAACATCGCCCGCGTGGCCTCTAACGCCTTCGCGGGCGGAATGGAAATGTACTCACGGTAGGCCATAGACTGCCAGTCACCTTGGTGCTGAATCAGCACATCTGGGACCCCTGCCCTAAAGGCATAAGAGGCGCCACCCCGGCGAAAACTGTGACCAGAAACACAATCCGGCACCACACCCACCGAGGCTGCCATGTCCTTGGCCGCCTTGACCAGGTCTGAGTGCAGCAGTGCCACCAGACCCTTTCCCTTTCGGTACGCAAACCCTGGTACTGCTGCGTAGCTGGCCCAGCCAGCGCGTTAACCATCATATGGTTGTCCACAGCCCAGATGGGGTCCAGCGGATGTCCGCGCTGGCCCGCGATACGGATCGGGGGCGGCGGCGGACCCAACTAGCGGGTCTTGGACGCTTGGACCGATACCACCAGCGAGTGCTCAAAGCGATTGACCTGCAGGTCCCGCACCCGCAAGCACTTCCCCTCCATCATGGGACTGCCCGATGGTACTGTGGTATTCGACTTTCTAAAGTAGCCGAAGAACGTCACCAAACAGCAGGCCCACAGGGCTGCTTGACTCCCGACACTGAGATCTAGCGCAGCTCGGTACTGTACCAGCATCTCAGGGGTTATCGGCTGCTTCTGCTGAACCTGGGTCCTACCCACACGCTTCATGCCTTTCTGCACCCTGTGCAGCGCCCGCCACTCCGACGGGTCTGCGAACTGCACAAACCCCCTCTGACGATAGAAGTTCTTCAGCCCTTTGAGGTACTGGGTCACGGTCGATGCTTGCACTGACTGAAAATTGTGCACAGCATACGCCATCATAAAGGCTTCTGTCGGCCTCTCAAAGCACTGCTCGCAATTGGTTGCCACACAGAACTCGGCAAACCGCCGGACATGTAAGTCATACTGAGTCTTGGTTCCGTCAGCCAGAGCTTGCTGCTGAATCTCGCATGCTCGGTTGAACAGGTCAACCAGACGCCCATGGACAGCACAACATGCATGTGCTTGTGGTATGACTCTGTGTGCATGGCGTACCAACGCCCGAGCCGAAGCCCTCAGACACAGGTTACAGTCCTAGCAAGAACGGGGAGGCAGAAGCCCCTTGTTGCAACAACCACGCATTGGCCCTCTGGCCGAATTCCGGCCAATAATAACGCGACAGAGCATCCGCTAGCACATTATCCTCTCCAGCAATGTGCACCGGGCAGATACGGCAGTTCAATCGCACAGCCTGGCTCAGAAACACTCTGACCAAATGCGCCATTACCGGCGAATCCACACTGGCTGACAGGTCACGTACACACTTGCACGACGACATGCTGTCTGATCGCACTATCAGAAATCTGTTCCGAACCATGTCCGGGAAGAGATCTAAGAGCACGCAGAACGCAAACAGCTCCCAGTGATTCGCATGCACGGAAGCGTCTACCCAGACCTCCCCTGGCAGCTGGCGCCGCACCCCCGGGCTGCACACTTCATAGCGTTCCACCCCTCTCCAGGGGTACCGCCTATTGCACTGCTCACCAGTGAGCCCAATAAAGGCACCATTGATGAAGACACCTACGCCACCGGACCCACCTCGGGCGTCCAGGTATGCCTCGACCTGCTCGTGCTGCACACCGGCAGCCACCATGGCCACGCGCCTGTCGCCATTGAGCAAAGACAGGTGCTGCCGCCACCACAGCATATCCTCGCGCAGCGCGCTGTTGACATACACATGGTGGTGGCCTGCACGAGCCCGCCCATCCGCGCGAAACCGCAGTCTCCGTACCCCGTGCAAGAAGGCCCTGCCTCCGTACACAACAGTGGAACAGAAACTCAAGTAACCGAACAGACTATCAAGCGACCTGCGCGTGACCTTGACCGCCTGCAACACCTCGTCGATGCATTGCATGGCCTTTGCTCAGCTTCTCCTCTGGAAGCTCTACCGTCAGAGAAACAGAGTCAAGCCACAGACCCAACCAGGGCAGCGCATGCCTGGGCGAAATGCACTTGTGAGGCAACCTATTGACTGCAAATCCCAGGTCCTCTAGCGTCGTGATAATGAACTGCCACACCTTGTGGCATTCGCATTCCAGCTCGGCAATCACCAGCCAATCGTCACATACGACCAGCACCTCAACCCAGCCAGCCAGGCCCATGCCAGCCACTGCGGCCTTCACATGGAACAGCACCACCATGGAGAAGCGGTATGCCACCTCAGGCGCGTTTCGCTGACCGAAGTTCAGACGGGTGTCAACAAACAGGGTACCACCCCATCTGAAGCCCATGACCTCCCAGTCACAAGGGTCGAGGGGAATATGGCGGAAGAATGCTGATATGTCAATCTTAGCCAGAAAGCAGCCCCGCTTCATGGCGGCAAAGGCTGCGTCAACCTTATCATAGCTCTGGCGCACATAATCTATCCTATCGTTCACACTGCCCCCCACCGGGGCGGCGAAATCGTGGATGATGCGCACTTTGTCCGCACCCTTGGGCACAAGCCCTAAGGGGTGGACCCATTTGCAGCGCGCCTGCAGCCCCGGCGGGGCAGGTGCAATGAATCCCTGGCGCTGCTCCTCCTCTAGGATCTCAGCTGCCAGCGCGGCCTGTTCCGGCACTCTGCAGCTGCCGTGATTGGGCAGTTCGAAAGGCTCAGGCCTGTCCCCTAGGCTGGTGACAACCAAGCCATGCTCCAGAACATAGGCAACAAGCTCAAACCCAGGAGCTAATCTGCATCGCTCCCACCACACCAGCCGGCGCTGGCATAGCGGGTTCGCGTTGAACAGACGCATGGCCCATGCATGCAGCCGACCTAGGCCCTGCTGTCGCCACGCCTGCGGCCTTCCCGGCAGACGCAGCGCGGAAGTGGCTGACAGTTCGTCCACCGACCGCAGCGCTCTGCCGGTGAACCCGTGAGTGATATCCCTGACAGACCCAGCCCACACGGGCCGGACTCTGCCCCAGTTCCGCGGCGGGCACGGCCCCGCCGCGGCCCCGGCCTGTGCCGGTCAGTTCGCTTCGCGATCCTGGTCGGGCTCGTGCGCGCGGTCTCCCTCGCGGCGCCGCCAGCGCCTCCGCCACGGCCGCCGCGGCCACCGCGGCCCGCCTCGGCCGCCACGGCCGCCGCGGCCGCCGCCGCTTCCGCTGCCACCGTGCCCGGGGCGCCTTGCTGCCGTGGCCGCTTGGTGCCGGCCAGGCTCCTGTCGCGGGTCCACAGCCCCGACCCCATCCGGGAGTTCGAGTCCAGGACAGAAGCCTCAATGAGGTTGTCCCGGACACTCTGGAGAGTCTCCGGCAGCATGCTGTAGGCGACGATTGTCGAGATGAGCGCAGTGTGGTGAATGGTGTACACTGGCGACGCCGTGGTAAACCAGGGCAGGCGCGACTTGTAGCACCAGCGCTCGAAATCGTCAATGGCCTCCACGATCAGACGCCAGATCTGCTGCTGGAGCACGGGGTCTGCGCCCGCCAGCCGGCGTTCGACCGCCTCCAGCGGGGGCTGCATGATATCCACCCACGCCTGGTGGATCGCGAGCTCGTCTGTCGGATGGAAATACCCCAACAGTATGGCCAGCCGGGCCCGGCCGTACATCGTTTCCCGCATGCATGCTGGGTTGATGAGGTGGAACCCCGTGAACGCCTTACCGGCGGCCGAGTGGTTGGCCTTGGAGAAGCCGACCTTGTTCTTATCGGTAGTGGCCGCCTGGACACCCTCGTCGGAGCCATAGTACAGGGGGACATGTGGCACCTCCACTGCCTTGACGACCTTGCCGTCGGGCCCCAGCAGCGTGGCCTGCCAGGCCACAGCTGCTTGCGACGTGCCTGCGCCGGCCTGTGTGCGTGCGTTAGCAGGCGGCGGTGCGGAGGGTGCCACCCCCGTATCGGCCTGGCGCGCCAATTCTGCGCCCATTTGGTCCAGCCATTCTGCACATGAGGGGCAATCAGCCACTGCTCACCATAGCCAATCAGGCAGGCTCACTCATCCTAGAGCCTCACGGAGGATTTCGATCCTCTCACAACGAAGAATTCGATCCTCAAATAGGAGAATTCGATCCACACATGTGCACAGCGAAAGCATATGCATGCATGAAATGCTGTGCAAATTGTGATAACGATGCCGCCCGCTGTCGCGCTGCGTGAACAGTGCAGTGGGAGCGTGCGGACAGGCTAGGGCCGAGACGGGGAGGGCGAACGCCCAGACGCCCGGCAGCTTGCCTGCCATGGTCACGAAGTGCCATCGGCGCAACGAGAAACCCGCGTCAAGCAGACCGCCAACACCATGCTAATGTGCACTACTATGATATCGTACAGATTGTGATCACGATGCCGACGCATTGTTGGATTGCGTAGGCGACGTAGTGAATGTGTGGTCAGGCTCAGCTTACGACGGGAAATGCCCAAGTGCCGCCCAAGATGGAAACCCCGGGCCCTTGGCCCTGTGAACAAACCGCGTCGAACAACCCGAACCGGGCGACCTCGGAAAACAACCACGTTGAACAACGACGTCGAACATTCGCGTCGAACGACCGCGTACAGGCCAGGCATCAACAAAGTAAAGCCGCGGAGAGCAAGTGCCGGTCGCTATGATCAGACTGTCGCCGACTAGAAGCCCGCGGTAAACCCAGTCAACACGGGTAATCAACACAAGCAGGACTACGAGTAGTCAGCCACGGGTATCATCGCGGACAGTATGTAGTGAACATGGAGACACACCCTCCTCCGTCGAAGCCGGGTCGATGCCTAGGAGGACCAGTGGGTCGCGCGTTGAACCGGGCACCGCGTTGGCAATCGCAAGCAGCTGGTTGACCCTCTGGTTAAGCTTGGGGTCCTGCTCGAGATAGGTCTTGATCTCAGGTCTCGCTAAGAAGTCCTTACGACGGTTTGCGTAAGGCTTGACAACCAGAGATGCCCCAACCTGAGGTTGGGATCCGTCCTGAGTCTGTTGGGACTGCGCAACCCCGCCGCCGTGCTCGCCAGCCATGCCGAACAGCTACGAAACCTAGGGAACGACAAAGAAAATTTCTAGCAGGCAATGGCGCAGCTCGATGGGGGTCGCGGGGCGGGAGTTGTGCAACTGGTGCAGCTGTGAGCCGACCTATATGCTTGTCGTGCATATCCTCGTCGTGCTCTGGCTGTTACAGATGCCAACACACTTCCACGTGTGGAATGCATGGCCGTGTGACATGATATACCCCCGGGTTATCGCGGGAGCGGGAACCCGACCAGTTCCCACTTGTCAAGCTTGCTTGCGTTTATCGGCGCGCGTGGCAATAACGTGTGGGGCCCATAACCTGTTGTGTTTCACCGTGCAAGCATGACAGTAACCAAGTCATGTAAGCATATGTTACCGCTTCCCAACTCTGATAACAGTTCCTACTGTTCCTGTCCATATATGGTCCCTGACTGAGCTAGTCTCAGTGCAGTTTGGACTGTCACACTGTATGGCCGTGTGCATCCTTGGACAACACGTTGTGTCCCCTAGTAGACACCATGCATGTGTCCATCATGCATGCAGAGCATGCGCATCCACCCTTTATCACAACACGAACACAGCAGTCGTTTTTAATCGCAATTGGGCGCTCCGATTCAGACAAGCCACTCCCGCCACTCCGCATGGATCGCGGTGCCATTACGCCTGGATATCCAGGACTCACATATATCTGTGTTGATGTGATAGAGTGCACGGATGGTACTGGTGATAACAGGCAGGCGTGACTTGCGCGTAGATTCGACTATAGGAACTTTTCGCGACTGCAACGCGCGAACATGCAGTGTGCTGCGATTTATTAAGCCTTTGCGTATTCCTGGCCGCGGTTGCAGTGCGGACCAAGTCATGTGCACTCTGTGGTCAACAACAGAGTGACCATTAGGCAGGACAGAAGCAGAGCAGCCTACTCAACGCAACGTAGCTTGGCTGCCGTCACGCTGCGTCAGCAGTTGCAATAGTTTCTGAAACGACCCTCTCGGGCCGGAGAGGTGTCATCTCACCTCTCCTCACACACACCAGTGCAAGCCCATGCTAACATGGACCTCACTGTGTAACACACATCATCCAACTCCATCAGCACCAACATTACACAGCTAGAAAGCTGTGAGACAACCCTTCTGTTATTCCTGGTCCTCGGTCTGCTTGAACCCAGCTCAGCTGCGCTGGCGTCATCTGCCTGTGAGAATCAAAAACGTTTTGGTGCCCGAATGTAAAAGGAAAGGACAGACAGGACACATACGTGTAGATTACGGACAAACAGCGCTGTGACCTTATTTCTGTCGAAATCAGCGCAGTCGCGCTGGGTGTCCGTCGCTCTTGCAAGGCGCTGGTCGGCTTGAGTACAAGTGCTGGCTATCCGTCGGAGGCCTGCATCGAATTGGCATTTATAGGCATGATTCCTCGAACGCATATATACATGTTCATCATTGTATAGCTGCTGCGCAATGCTTTTGCAGCTTGGACGTCAAGCGGACTGAATGGCTTTGGCGATTGGACTGTGCAACTGAAACTTGCCATTGAATGCACGCTGATCTTCTCGAGGACGCTCTGCCTAGCTCTTGATTTGATACAAGAGCAGATCTGCATTGAATGGAACCGACGCGCCAAACATTGGCATTGCATGCGCTTTGCGCTTGGCGCATATTGACGTGCGCGTGCACCTTGGCGACTTAGGAACTCCTATCGCCCCGATCGCCACCGTCAGCACGTCACCTTTACGCGGGAATGCACCCATGACGTTGCACAGGGACGCAGGCACTCGTGCGGCTGGCAAATGCACATCAACCTTCGAGTAGAGACTTCTGAAGGCTACATCGTTACAGTATGTTTACATCTATTCGCGTGTTTACATGTCCGCGGGCAAGGTAGTGACGGTGCGCCCTTTGATGGCGCAGATGCTACCTACAGGCCACTGCGCGGCGTGACCAGCCTGATAAGAGTCCATAAAACATGTTTCCAAGCGATTATCTGCTGGTGGCCTCTGCGCGATGGGATGTTAAGTCTGCTCTGCGGCTGTGCACTCTTCTCATGGTAGTGCACTGCAGTGTCCAACATCAGCCTGTGAATTAAGGTTTCGCCTGATCCATCACTGATATAGCAAATCCAAGTTTTTGTGCGAATATGATTGCGCAACCAAACCGAGAGGCACCATTCAATCATGGAGCAAGCTCTGAGCATTTTTACGCGAGCTTCAAAGTGTTGGCATAAACATTTCAAGTTGATTCAGACTGAAATAATCTAGTTCAACCTGTGTGGAATACATACGTACAGTGTTCAGAACATGGTATCATATCTTGTCACATGCGCTGCCCCGCCAACTGCACTAGCTTTTCATGGCGGTTACCGATCAAATCTGACAGCCGTCGTCTGACAGCCTGCGCGTCCTTCTGGATTGATTCACGTTGGTCTTCCTCTGCATCCCGGGCACAAAGTGACGTTTCATGATCTGCTTCTTACAGTCTGCAGCATGTACTGGGACTTCAGCTGTGATTGATCAGCGAGTCGGTGCATCAGGCAGAAATGCGTAGAGACAATGTAACAAGTTTTTAACTCTGTCCTGAACAAGAGTTCGCAGAGCGGGGGCTGGGGCTCCGTGAAGCTGCAGCAATTGTTAACAGCAAGCGCATGTGTGACGTGTCAAGACAGCGCCCATGCAACTTCATGCCCTCCATGATGTTGTTGTCCCAACCCTTACACACCCGATAATACACCAGAGTTTGACACCATTCACTGACTCGGGAAGTGTAGGCAAGCTGGCAGCCGTTGCCTTCTTTATTGTTGTCACTAGGACGATGCTGCCAGTCGGAGGAGGACGTCCTCCGGGGACGCTCGGGGCAAAAAGCACCCAGGACGTCATCGTGACTCGACAGTGACGTCATTTAGCGGTCCCAACCCCGTCCTCGGGAGACAAGGGCGCCAGGATGACGTCAGCCCGTGACGTCCGGCTGGGGATGACGTCACCATGGCATAATGCACGTGGCAGGGGGACATCCGGATGACCCACAGGCGGGACATCTTGATGACGTCACTGTCGGCGCGAGGGGGGCGGCTCACATGCAGATGACGTCACTGGTTGTGTGCTTGCATGCACATGACGTCACCGTGTTTGTGCGTGGATGATGACGTCATCTGGATGTCATCGGGGACGTACTGCTCGGGTCAGGAGGATATGCTCTCGCATAGGCAGTGACGTCATCTGGATGTCATCGGGGACGTACTGCTCGGGTCAGGAGGATATGCTCTTGCACATATAGACGTTCAAGTTAGAACACTGTGTGGAGAGATCACCATTGTCTGGCCACTGAATGTTTGTAAGCTTTGACACCTGACATTGGAAGACTCGCCACAGGCATCGGAATGTCAGATTGTACATGGATTGGATGCCCATTGATGGGGTGCAGAAGTCTGTACAACGCAAACATGTTAACAGCAGGTCAGGTGCACCTCGTGGAATGGACAGCGATCACAAGCCACACTGGCACGAACCCCAGCCTTGTGAGGTGGACTACTCTATGTTATTCAGTGGCTTGGACACTGGATGTTCCACTAGGGCGACACTAAGCACTTGAACCACGTTGAGATGTGAAAGGCAGGTGGCGGTGCCTCCGTAGCGGTGGGTGTCCGAACGGGGCCGTTCGGACACCATGTGCAACGTGGCACCCGTGTTTTGTCTAAGTGCTGGAACGGTGGGTGTCCGAACGGGGCTGTTCGGACACCATGTGCAAGGTGGCACCCGTGTTTTGTCTAAGTGCTGGAACAGCGTAGTGTCCGAACGGGCCCTATCGGACACCCACCTCTCAGGTCACCGCTGCTTCAGTCGTGAGTATCATCCCCCATTGGGCAGCCGTACCTAAAAGAGGAGGTATCTAGCAAGGGTAGATCTGGCAGCACAGGGCACTTGACCGTGTACTCTCCGGCAACGGGTGCACTCAATCCACAGGTTCTGGACACCCGCATCTAGCATGCTACAATGCAGCAGGATCACAGCGCTGCTGCACTAACACAAACTAGGTGTTTAGATGGGGATGTGAGTCACTTGCACGGTATTTGGAGGGTTGCAACGCAGCCGACGATCTCGACGGAGTGGCAACAACCGGAGCTCCCGGCCCGCATACGTTCGGCGTCACTAATCGGACTGGCATAACATCGACCAAGAGAGTCAAAGCTTAAAGATCTAGCCGCATGTTGAGCCGGCCCGTCGCTCGTAGGACAGGCGGTATCATGGTAGCTACCAATGCGCAACCGGATGGGCCACATCGAGCGTGCTAGATGGCAGCAATAGCAGAGCACTGCTACATGAACAGTTCATATGATCTTAAAAGGGATGTAAGTCACCTGCCCGCTAGTTGGATGGCGGGGTCACAACGCAGTCGACGATCTTGAAGGAGTGGCAACAACCGGAGCTCGCAGCCTCCAGGCTTCCGGCTTGAAGCACTGAACTTGCCTCACGTCGTACAAGAGAGTAAAATCTGATTAATAGGCCGGTGTGGAGCCGGCAACCCGCTCGCAGCAGGCTCGGCGAACTCCTGGTAGCTGCCATCGGGCAAACCACCGATACCGAACACACTGTGACGTATAGAGGCACAGATTGCCAGTATCTAACATAACATATGGTAAAGTTGTTTCCACGTAAGAAAGCATACAGGCCAGTAGTGGTGATTGTCGGGCACCGCCTTGCAGTCGTCGTCGTGCGCGACAGCGCCGTGGGAAAGGTCAACGTAAACAAGCTGTGTACTGGAGTTGCATCACTGTCTGCAATCGTCTAGCTGGCAGCTGCATATTCATCCGTGGGCGTTATAGGGATTTGAACGTCGTGAACGTGTGTGCGCGTGCAAGCCCCTGCCGCGACAATCCGGTGGCCACTCGTCACCACCATCGCTCGGTGGCCGCGGAGCTAGACGCCCAGCTCTGGTGTCTGTGGGCTCATATCCTATGGTAGATGCATGTTGTTTGATAGCATCATCTTATGCCGCTTTGCGCTCGAACCGAGCTTCACCTACTGCTTTACTTACGGCGTCCTTGCTGTGAGCCAATGGAGCGACCTATGCGCAATAGGTCCATAAATCCCCTCACGGAGATAGACTACGATCTAGGTGGTAGTACTGAGGCAGCTTTCCCGCGCGAGTTGGAGCGTGGGCGAGACTGGCACCGCGTGGATCCCATCGTAGTGGCGCGGTGGCCATTTCCCTTTGCGAGGCCGGCCGGTGGCCCGAAGCCACCCTACTCGGGGGAAAGGGAGTATTGGTGGACAATGCTGCTCCCGCTTGGCTTGGACCTCCGATTGCGGATAGATGAGGTAACCACACTCCACAGCCCCCCATGCCCGCCTCGGTGGGAAGTGCTGCCAACGTTATCACCACTCCACTTGTACTTCCAGCTGTATGGGACGTCCCACGGTGTCCCTGGACAGGGGGGGGTTCCTCGGAATGCTCAGGAGTATGCGGCTTGGGCCTACCAGGGAGTGCCATCGTTCATTGACCTGTGTCTCAGGGAGATGGGTAGTCGGCACGGGACTTCCCGTGAAGAGTTTGAGGTGGTGGCGCTCCGGACGGAGAACTTGCGTTGGGCGTCCAACCAGGTGTTCCATATGAGGCTGGTTTTCAAACATCGGCACCATATGTTTGCGACTATGGCGGACGTAAGGTCCATGGCAACCGGTATCATCGGACAAGCCCACGAGGAGATCAGCGACCTGGAGTGGCTAGGACTCCTGGCACAGGCCGTGTACACCAGCAATGATACCCCTCCCCGACCAGACGCCATCCGGGACAATCTCCCAAGGTCCGTGCTTGCCACCTTGCCAGCAAGTGAAACTGCATTGCCTCAACCGAGACAACCTCCCCAGGTCCGTCCTTGCCACCTTGCCAGCAAGTGAAACCGCATTGCCTCACAGTCTGAACCTGCTGCGGCCCACTTCCTCGAGCCTGTCCAATCGCAGGCACTGTGGCATGCAGGGACTTGCTACTGCCGGATCTCAGCCTGGAGCCCAACATCGAGGGTTGTCGCGTCTTTGCCGGCGACCTACAGTGGGACAGCAGCCTCAGCCATACCAGGCTTGATCCCTACGATCCCCACTTCGAGCCTGAAGAGCAGTGGATGTGGAAGGCCTTTCTGTCCTCGCCGGCCACCCCATCGGTGAATGAGGAGGGTTGTCGCACTGTCGATGTAGTGCCATTTCGGACTCAGGGTAATTGCATGCACGACGACCCAGAGACAGCCTGCTGCACGTGTGTCGTACGGCCGGACTGATGCCGGGACGGTGTTCATGTTTGATGTACAGCCGCTGCCCCCCGAACAGGAGGCATAGGGAGTGGTGGCCAGTGGTGTCACGGGCTGGACAGGTATTGTGCATCTCGAGTGTACGCCTGCCCGGCCTGACCGGCCAATAGAGCGGGCCTTAGGCGGGTCAGGCATGTGGTACTGCCTTCCAGTGACACGCTGACATGTAACATCCCGCTGCTGCGTTTGTCGAGTACAGCATAGCGCTATTATCTGCTACCTGAAATTGCGTTTCGGAAGGCTGGCTGGGTGACACAGTGCCGTTGCTAGACCGGGGCTCGCCTGTCCGGACAATGGTCTCGAGGAGGTATTACAAACACATCGAACAGTGATCATATCGCCTGTACACTCCAACACCTGCGTATCGTGAACTGTTGCAAATACTGCATGTGCCGCAGACGATGTAGTGAGGGCATATACCACCCCGGCGGTGGCTAGCAATAACCGCGATGAGATCATCCCATCCGCGCTTATCCAGCCGCCCTCCCACTCTCACAGCAGCAGCCTCAGCAGGGCCCCCCAGCCTTGGCACTACCTTTTCCCGTGTCTGCCGGGACCGCCACGTCTCCGACCCCTTCCCCCTGCTGCCCTCCCTCTTCACTTGGTCTCTTGCCGTCGGCCGGTGGCTCACCAGCGTCTTGTGCCGCAGCAGCAGCCCCCCTTGACCCCTCCTCACCCGCAGCAGCCTCTTCGGCGGCCTCCTCGCCGTCGGCCGCTGGCTCCCCGCCGTCTTGTGCCGCAGCAGCGGCCCCCCCTGACCCCTCCTCACCCGCAGCAGCCTCTTCGGCGGCCCCCTCGCCGTCGGCCGCTGGCTCCCCGCCGTCTTGTGCAGCAGCAGCGGCCCCCCCTGTCCCCTCCTCACCCGCAGCAGCCTCTTCAGCGGCCTCCTCGCCGTCGGGCGCTGGCCCTCCGCCGTCTTGTGCCGCAGCAGCAGCCCCCCCTGCCCCCTCCTCACCCGCAGCAGCCTCATCAGCGGCCTCCTCGCCGTCGGCCGCTGGCCCGCCGTCGTCTTGTGCCGCAGCAGCAGCCCCCCCTGCCCCCTCCTCACCAGCAGCCTCATCAAGCGCCGCTCTCTTAGCTTTCCTCTGCTGTGCCCGGTGGTTCCTGTCGCTCCCATTAGCTCCGGTGCCCCTGAAGTCCTCACCGGTCGCTGCACCCTCACGCCCCCGCGTGAGCCTCCGAGTGGCCTGGGCTGGTGGTCCATTCTTCCTACGCCGCTTATCAGAGGCTGGCCGGAAGTCATCCTCTTCAGGTGTGGCTGCGGCTGCTCTTGGGCCGGGCCGCTTGCGGGAACGGCCGCCTTGCCTGCGGGACGAGCCGCGGCCTTCCTCTGTCTGGGCTATGTTCTGGGGGGCCTCCTCCAGCGTGGGCAGGGGCAGAGCCTCCCAT
>JALKAD010000429.1:0-15181 GCA_024500015.1 Ulva compressa | reverse complement strand
TGATGATCGAGGCACAACGTGCAACAGTTCGAGGCATGCGGGTGCTAGCACGGAGCGCATGTGTGGCATTGTTCACTTGGAGTGTGTGTAGAGTACTGATTGCTTCAATGCTTTCTCAATGCACAGACAGACTGATCAGTCTGAACGATGTGCTTGTGTATCGTGGTCGCCCAGTGCTTGCCCGAGCTCTAGGAAGCAACCGGTCCGCCCAGTCTGGAAGTGACTGCGGAACGCTCTCCAGATTTAATGTCGCCGTCGCGGTCGTACAGAATTTGTGCACCAATGACCAGAGCAAGACACACTATACCACAGTGGAAAAATTCCTGAGATCACCTCAATTCAGTGCGTACTCTGCATAGTTCCATGGGCCTGAGCAAAGCTGTGACACCAGGCACCAGTTCCATGCAATCTGCGAACCTCGGCCCACATGCCGAAAAGATGCTGCGTGTACTCGCTGATGACGAGGAATTGTCATCACGTGCTGGTCACGAGGTAGCGACACGCAGCACCCAGCATAAAACTCAAATGGAATTCACCAGCGCCACACAGCGCTATGTGGACAACGAGCTGTGCCCCGCGGCTGCCGCGCGTGCTGACACGAACGGCAGCACCGCCTGGCAAAGCATGCATCAATAGAAAAATCATCCGCAGATGGGAAAGCTGTGCGCGTTTGCATCCGCGGTGCGCCGGCATCACTTGGCAAGCGGCTCCGTTGTGGCGACGGTCGTCGGCGACGAAAAGACGGAGTTTGCGGTGCGGCAAAAGTCAGCGAGCGTGGCACGCTGCGCAGGGTCTCGGTGCAGCAGGGCCAGCACGGGCTCCCGGAACAGCCCCAGGCGGCGCCGCGCCGTGGGGTCCTTCTCCGCGAGGTCACCCTCCCAGGGCAGCTCCTGAATACCCCTCAGCTTCTCTACCACCTGCACCGCAGCGCTAATCAAGTTCACATCAGTAAAGTGCTGCTCAAGTGTTTGTGATGGAGTGCTTCATTGCACCGACCCAGGAAACTGCACGCGATCAACTGAGGCTTGCAACCGCATGGCGTGCCCATGCCCATGGCTCCGCATTGCAGCGCTGCCGCCCGCCAGACCATCTCTGCATGGTCACTCATGCCTTCGCTGCCGCCCGCTTTGTTCGGCCTCTGGTCGGCGTTCATTGCGTGTGAGACGTCGGTAGCATGCACAAGTGTCTGGGGGCCGCGAAAACGGTGCTGCTGACGAGCATGGACCCTCATGCGATGTGGATCAACCTAACCATTGCATCTGCCATGTTGGCTTGCTCCTCGCATCGAGCAGAGGATGGCCATGCTGTGCTGGGCATGCACTGCCTGCGTCCATACACACTGCACAGCATGCTTGCTCCACAGCAATACACTCATCACAATTTCCACACGGGTTCGGCACATCCGGTCAGTCGCTGCAACTCGATTGCGCCAGACTCAGTGCAAGACCAACCCAAAAGCGAATGTCAGACGTGTTGTGTCTACGACGGGTGTCATAAAGCCGTAAGCAGGGCGGAGAGGAGCATGCTGGGAGGCCAGCGTGCGCAGCATGCTGGGAGGGGATCGCGTACCGAGTCGCGGCCTTCTGTGAGCAGGCTGAACGCAGAGTGCCGCGTCAGCAGCTCGTACGCGACGACCCCAAGCGCCCACGCGTCCATCGCCGGGTCGGCCACGATCGACTTGGCGCCGGCGGCCGCCGCCTCGGCCACCTCCGGCGGAGCGTACACGAGCGTGTAGGACAGCGGCGCGTCGGCACCGGCGAGCGCGGTGCACCCAAAGTCGATGACGGTCCACACGTTCTCGCGCGGCAGCAGCATGATGTTCTCAGGCTTGATGTCGCGGTGCACGTAGCCCTCGGCGTGAAGATCCCGCAGCCGCATCGCGACATGCGCCAACACCTGCAACCCGCAGCCGTGAGCAACAGGCAAATGCAGCTGCAGCGTCTTGGCTCAGCCAGTTGCGAGTTGCGAGATGATTGACACCGCATGTGCATGCCGAGCACACACGCCACCAGCTCGACCTGGTAGGCTGCCGCTGGATTGCCGGCATGCCGAACGGTGCACCCCGGCGGATTTTGTGGGTATAGAGTTTCACCTCCAGATCACATCCAGAGAAAGTGGAGAGGCGTCGGCACACGTGCGGCGCGTGCTGTGCGTGCTGCGCAGAGGGAGCACACCGCGACAGATTGAAAGACGTCGGGTTTGGCGCGGCGCGACCAGTCGGAGAGGCCCTCCCCGCGCTCCATGACGAGGCACGGCGGCAGCGGGCGGCCGCGCGCGTCGCACAGCACGCCCGGCGTCTCGGCGGGGTCGTAGTCGCAGTACACGCGCGGCAGCAGGCGGCCGAGCGCCTGGCAGCGGTACATGTCGCGCTCGGCGAGGAAAGACGAGCGGTGCACGAAGAACTTGAGCGCGTACTCTAGGTCGTCGTACGCGCCCCGCGCAAACGCCACCACACCCTGACCTGCATGCATGCCATGGTCTGTGGCTACAGGGGGCTAATTTTGGTGGAGCGCGGCAGCGCTATTGTGCGTTTGGTGCGCATTTGCACACGTGTGTTCTTGAGCCTGTTGATGGCGGTAGCGTGTGTGCATTCGCCATTTCTGCGCACATGGCACTGCCAGGTTGAGGCTCAACCATTCGGGCATGTGCCATGTTTCGCATCATGTTGCTGCTCGCTCAGAATCGTGTCGTGCTCGAGTCTGCGTTCTACCACCTTGTGGAGCAAGGCTCTTTAACGTTTCTCGTCACGCTCAGGATCGTATCGTGCAGTAACCGGGCTTCCGGCACGACGACCAAGATTTCGCACAGCAACTTCCACGCAACGTGAGGGGCCAAGCACATGCGCAGAGAGTGGCATCCAGCTGAGACGGTGTCATTAGCACAGTTTGGCTGCCACGTTTGTCGCTGGACATGTCGTCCGGGTAGCACAGCGTGCACATCGTGCGGAAGGGGAGGCGGCGGGGCGCACCGCCTTGCCGCCGGTGCATCGGGCCGAGCAGCGAGAAGCGCTCCAGTATGACATCGTCCCGCGCGAAGCAGTTGAGCTGCGCCTGCAAGAAGTCCAGCTTGACGCGCACGTCCGCGCCCGCCGCTGGCGCCGTGCCCTCAAAGTCCGTCTCAAAGTCCGCAAACGTGGTGTCGCCGACGCCGCTCGAGGTGTCGAGCGCGGCCGTGCTGCCGCGCGGGTGGCTGTAGGGCGCGAAGCTGGAGGAGAAGGGCCGGGAGGCGCGGGAGGAGCGCTCGCTGGCGGTGTAAACGCTGCCCGTCCACACGCCGGCTTTGTCGGACGGGCCGTCGCTGGTCATGCCCAGGCCGGCACCGATTACGAGTGACACCGTTGTCGGCGCGCTGGCCGTCTGTACCGTGCTGTCGCCGTCACTGTACATGTTGCCTCGCACGCCCACGGGAGCAGCTGTGCGCGACGTAATGCACCGGGGGCATGCATGCACCGGAATGCTCACATGCTCCTGGGGATCAGGGGTGTGGGGATGGACTCAGGGTCCGCCATGCTGTGGTCCAGCGCGCGTGCCATGGGTGTGGCATGGTGAGCCGGGGAGGTTCTGATACCGCCTGTGAACGTTCACAGGGGTAATCCTGAGGGCATGCATCTGTGCATGGCTGCCCTGATTTGTGGCCATCGCTTCTGAGCAAAGACAGCAACAGTTGTGGTGCAGGCACAGTCTGGGCGATGCAGGGTGAAAAGTGACGAGACAAATGAGAGGGATTGCGCACAGTGGCCTTGGTGGCGCCGCCATCGCTGTGCAGCTGGCCCGGCGGCGGGCGGCGGCGGCGGATGAAGATGACCACCGCAGCGACAGCGGCCAGCGCGACCAGCGCGGCGGCCACGATGGCGGCCACGAGCACCGCCGCGTTGGCGTCGCCGCTGCCGAGCGGCTCCAGGCGCGGCACCGGCGGCTGCAGCGGCGGCGGCGGCGGCGCGCGGGCAGCTCCGCCTCGCCGGTCACCTCCTGATACGTGGCCTGAAACCACGTGTTATCCCGCGATTGAAACACCGGCGGATCCCCGACCCGCACGGCCGGGATGGCGCTCAGCGGCCGCGGCGCAACAAGATCCCCGTCGGCTGCCTCGACGCGCAGCGTGGCGTTGTCGCTGTAGATGAGCGCTCCGTCCCGCTGCTGGAACGGCCTCGGCGCGTCGTCAAAGAGGCAGCCGGAGAGCAGCACGGCGGTGCTGTTGTCCCAGACGCGCACGTAGCGCGAGCCGTTGCCGGCCTGGATGTCGAAGAACGTGCTGTTGACGATGTGCACCGACGCGGTGTTCTGCGAGTTGACGGCCGCGGAGCAGTCGTCGCAGCCGTTCGGGGAGTTGACGCCGATACCTCCGAGGTTCACAAACATGCACTCTGCACCACAGCGCCCGCGGCTCAGCACCCCATGTGTATCCAGGGAAACGTCTCGCAGCAGAGCTGCTCGTTGCTACAAGCATGAACCCGCACGATGTGAGGCACCGGCGCAGCAGGAGAGGCTCAGCGGAGAGAGCTGCTGATGTGCGGAGCACGGGGAGAGGCGCGGCAGCACGGCCACCAGTGTAAGGACGGTGTCGTTGCATGCAGATGTAGAGCATGCATGTGCGAGACCTGGCTGTGCAGCGCAGCTATTTGCAGACACGAGCATAGTGTGCCGATGCAGCTGTACATGTGTACAGCAGGTGTTGCTACACACGCGTGCAGCTGCAGCTGTACATGCACACACACCACGCACGTTCTTGTGGCAGCCGTGCCTCCACCTCTGGGACAATGCATTGCTGGGTGTTGACTGCCGCCAAGTTTTGCACCACTCATTGGCTGAGTATTCCCAAATATAGCAGCTTCGATGAACACTTTTGAGAGCAATTGTCCGATAAGGTGGTCCATACATTGGCCAGCATAGGGTACAAAGGCGTACAAAGGCAGGGGAAGGAGGCGGCGGCGGCAGCGCACGTTCCATGTAGGTGTCCTCGTTTGCCCAGATGGCCACGGAGGAGCCGAGGCCGTCGCCCTGCATCGTGGTGCGCGTCACGTAGCGCAGCGCGCGGCCGGGCTCCGCGTACGCGACGTCGTCGCGGATGCGCGGCAGGGAGAGCAGCCCCACCGAGCTGAGCCCCCGCTCGGCCGCGGGCGCGTTGACGGCGGCGACGCGGAGGTAGAGGTTGTCGACCCAGATGCGCGGCCCGATCAGCGGCAGCAGGTCCTCGTGGGAGACGAGGAGGCACTGCCCAGCACGCAGGCCGATGAGCGCCTTGGCGCGCGGCGTGCGGCGGAGGAGGCGCTCCAGCGATGAGGGCACCTCGTCGTTGCAATCGCCCTGCATGGGGTTGGGGTGTTGCTGCCGTCATTCGGTTGATTAGACTGCTGATGGAGCGGCGGCTGCGGGACGGCCACAGCGCGCAGCCGGGTCTCGGCGTTGAATACGTGGAGATCTGACATGGATGCAGTTTCACCGAGCTGGTCGCTGGTCGGTGTGTGTGTAAATTGGTACAGGTCAAACCCCCCCCCCGCCTGTGGGGGGGTGAGGTGGGCGTCGGGGCTAGGAGTGGCATGCTTGCAAGCTGAGAAGAGCACCTCTCAGAGGACTGCCGTGCACAGGCGCATGCCGTTTCACAATTGCAAGCCTTCTGAGAACGGGCTTGGCCGGGGGTTACATAGAGTGCAGTGCGTACCCGAATGGAGCGCGTGGTGGCTATGGGCGGCAGGGGGCTGGCGCAGCCTTTCTCGCAGGCGATGTTTGGGATGAGGGGCAGCCCTGTGAGATCGAGGTGACTGGTGATGGTGATGTGGCTGTGGCCTCGGGAGATGGCATTCGCGAGTTCTTGTGGAGTCGACACCACGACGGGCTTCACCATGTCGGTCTCCTGCTGCAACGTTCGCCTGTGCTGCTTTACTGCAGCCATCATGGTCTCGAGTCACCTGCAGCCGTGGCTAGCAAGTGTTGGCTACCATCTGTCAACATCGGGAGATGTGTTGGTGCGGCCAATCGACTTGAATGGAAGCTATATAGCGATGGCTGTTGGTATGTGCAAGAGACAATAGCCGGCCGTGGCGCACAACGGCTCAGACGCTAATTAGTGTACGCACAGAGGCCTAGAGGGCGCGAGACTTCACAGGGTGGCTACAGGCGTCAATGTGGCTCAGTTCTGCGGGCCTATCACCACGATGCGAACAATAACGAACAGCAGGAGCACAATCAGCGCGAGGAAGGATGATATGAGATTCTGTGGAAAGGTGTGAGCGCATGACCATGACCAATCAATGAGGCTAGCTGGTTCAAAACTGCGAGGGCTGGCTAAATCAAGTGCCTGTCCCGATAGCTGCTGTTACTCATGGATTGGCCAGCTGAACCGCCATCACATTGTCAGGCTGCCAATCTACAACGACGTCGTGTGAGACGATGACCTTCTTGGAACAGAGTCGCGCTGTTTCGGTTTGTACGTGCTCTAGGCAAGTCTGATTTGCCCAGCATGGATCAGAATCAGACGGCTGCACCTGTTGCCGCGCATTGGGGCTTCTTGAGTGTTGATCTGAGTCTCAGCGCAGCGGCTGCAATAGCAGGCGTCCGCAGCGGATCCTGGGCACCTGCCACTCACTCGCAACGCTCGGACCGGAGGCGATGATCAAGCCCCTGGGAAGTGTGCACGCTAGTCACCAAGACGCGCGGCCAGCAGCAACTCCATATCTCATAGCAGAAACAGATTCGTCTCTTTGGTGGTGGCAAGCCCGCGATAGAGAGGGCGCGCTGCCAACGCAGCGGTCTGACCAGCGAGGTGTCGACTGCACTTCGCAAGATGGATGGATTTGGCAGCAGCGGGAAGCCTAAATGGTCTAAACAGCGTGGTAGGTACACTGGAACAGAATCTATCGGCACCAGAATGATCGGTCTAAACCTGCGATTGTAGCCACACGGGCGACTGCGGCGAGACAGCAGCTGTTACCTTGGAAA
The DNA here is from genome assembly GCA_024500015.1 of Ulva compressa. Classification (NCBI taxonomy): domain Eukaryota; kingdom Viridiplantae; phylum Chlorophyta; class Ulvophyceae; order Ulvales; family Ulvaceae; genus Ulva; species Ulva compressa. The sequence goes on along the minus strand of JALKAD010000429.1, from coordinate 8,246 downwards.
CATTGCAGTCGATGAACCGGCTGAAGATCTGATTACCACAATTGTAATTGTGGTATGCATTGGGGCTGGGTAGAGGTATTGGAGGAGGCAGCCGTCGTCGTGACAGCATGTAGCATGGCGCGCCATGGCGTGCACATCCACACACGCGATCGCAGCCGAAGCAGCCAGCACAGAGTCACGCGCACAGAACTCTAGATCTCCAGGTACGAATTGATGTGCATTGTGGCCGCCATCCGCCGCGCGCCCAGGCGACAATTGGTGCAAGTGTGCTCGACGTGCAGCTCGCAGTGAACTCGGAGCCGTGTGCGCGACAATTCAAAGGCTCCGTACGACCTCCGAATGTTCAGGCCCGCAACAACCGGTGACGCTGCATAGTGGGATCCACTGCCCTTCGCAGGCAAGAGCTCTAGATCTGTGCCTGCGGATCAGCACTAGTACTGCAGCGCCGCTAGCTAGTAGCTATAGGTCTAGATCTATGCTGGCTGTGAGCTTGGCCAAGCTCCCCCAAGCTTGGGTGCGCCCAGGCCTACAGGGATCTCCCGCCTCGGATCTCCAGCATAGCGTGAGGCCAGCGTTTCGGATTGGTATGACAAATCCTGATGAGGCATTGCTATATATATTGCTTGAGGAACAGTACCCGTGCAATCCAACTCTGCCCAGGCAGGACACCCATCCCAGACGCTTTGAGACATCAAGACATGGCACCCACGGTCGCAACGCCTGACACTGACGCTGAAGCCCCACTTGACACAGGCCTAGGAGCCCCCTGACCATCTCCCAGTACACTATAGTGACGGCAGAGGTCTGTGTGAGCTCATGGTGTTGCCGCCATTGGGGTTCATTAATCAATTGATGACGCAAAAAGCACCAAAAGAATACCACAACAACGACGACAATCGTACATCACGCCACATCCTGACGGGCATCGGTCGCGACGCCCCTGCCCTGCGAGTAGAGGCGGGAGAAGGGGCAACACAGATATGCGAAGATGGTGAATGAGAGGCCTCATGATCAGGCTAGTTGGGCCACTGTCAGATCGTAGGGCATCACTGCGGAGGTCACGGAGCAAAGCCCAGATCTATATATAAGTCTATAGACCTGGTCAGCTCACAACGGCAGCGGACCAGACCGACCAGGCTCCTGAAAGTTGGTACTGCGTCACAATTGACCAGCATGGCCAGAAGTCCAGCATTCAGTCACACGTACGGGCAGGTTGAGCACCACAACATGCACCATATATGCTGAAGGCTGCGTCCCAATGGCAGCCTGTGTCCATCCAGACGCCACACGTGCACCATAATGCCTGGTCTGTTGCCTCGGCGCTGCTGGGTCCTAGACCTATCACTGTGTAACACACACCATAATGCCTCTGGCGCCTGATACCGCCTGATACGCCTGATACGCCCGCCACAGCTGGAATTGTGGGATTCTGTGTTTACAAACAACGTTAACAATTGTTTGCTGCTGCGCGTGCAGTGGCTTTCTGTCTGCCATATGTGCTTCTCGGTGTACTACCTGTCAACGCACCCAAAAATGGACCTGCCTAGGCCTAGGCGTGCCCTCCAGATTCGTCTGCAGATCTGCCACAGCCATGCAAGCTCATCTGTCAAACGTACCCACTCTATAGCTAGCACAAGCATCTGAGTCACAGCACTGGCAGCTGTACACATGTGAAAAACGTTACAGAGGTATGCTAGGGGGCAGTGTTGGCCAATTCGTCTTTTCGTCTGCAGACGGTTTTGTGCGCAGACGGTATTCAAAGGCGGTCACTTGCCTGAAGACGATTGCAAAATAATGGCTACAGGGGCTCGCGACTTGACGAACTTGTGCATTGTGCACAACGGTACTGCTAAATCATCGCAATCACGGAATTCCATATTAGTTGTGCACATGCTAAGTAATCTGTTTGGTGTTTGTGCTCGCAGAGCTATGTTGCTGCACACACAGCTCTGCGCCTGCGGGCCTGTCAATGCCCGTGGCTAGCGGTGCTGTCCGCAGGTGGCCGTGTCATCGTCTGCACCGTCTGCAGACGATTTTCTGAAAGTCGCCTCTTCCAGACGGTTTATTTGTGAAGACGCGTCTTCGGCCAACACTGCTAATAGGGGGCCTCTCACTCAGTCCTATGGTACTCCCAGTCCTGTCACGGACACCAGAAACATCCCAGACTGACTTTGGGAGCACTATAGGGCATAAATAGGTACTCTGGGCCTGGTATGCTCCTCAAGGTGGTGGAACACAGAGGCAAGCAAGCGTGGCTATGCATCAGACACATAAATCATGGCCGAATGCCGTACACAAGCTGAAAGAAAACAGCAGAAGCTGAAACAAAATTTTGTTTAAACAGCTGTATGCATGTTGCCATGCATGCTTGCCATGGCCATGCATTGCAATGGCCACAGCCTGAGGCCAGCCATGGCTATATATGCATGGATGTGGCCACGTCCTGCCAGCTAGCGACCCTGCCAGCTAGCGACGTTCCCCCCCCTGGCGTTGCATGTTACATGTGGACCAATGCCAGCAGGCCGCGTCTGCATGGCTGTTGCCTGGGCTTGCAATTGCGCATGGCGATCCTGACAACGTACTAGTGCCCTTCCATGTAGCGTCAGCAAGGCAAAACCGCGGACGTCCGGTCGACACTTGCGCCCTCCAGGGAGTGTTACACATAGATCAACGCATGCCGCGTCCAGGGAGTGTCAGTCTGCAGCAGGTGCCAAATCCGCGGCGGGGGGGATTGTGTGGGGGTGTGTCCGTCCGAGTGCAGCGGATGCTGGCAATGGCCATAGGTAGGCATCCATGCGGCGCAATGCGGCGCAGCCAGTACACTGGCAGCCACAGGGGGGCAAGCGGGGGGCGTATCGATGATCAGAGATGCCATCAGATGTGTCAGGACTAAGAATCCGCTGTTTCATCCCAGGGTAACAACCTGGATCAGCGGCCATCGATCTCAGAAAGAACGCAACATGATGGAGAGAACAAGACATAAAGCTCGCAGGGGTGCTGTGGCCGATGCCCGCTTGGATGTGGCGTGATTCCCGACTCCCTTTTTTTTTTTTTTTTTTAATAGAGAAGGGGAAGCACCCCATGGCCAGACCAAGCGAAGCCACACCCCTCGTACTCATACGCATGCATGAGCAGCAGTGGTCGGCGGGCACATTTGGTCGAATTAGCAAAATATTGCTACTTGCTTCAGTTGAAAACAGTTTTTAGTAGTTTTTGTTTGCTACTTCGGCTGGATGCATGCAATAAAATTTTTCTTGCGTCGCGAACAGACAACACTGCACCCAAACCTTCTGCTCTGTTAGGAATGAATGCAAATCTCAGGCTGGCAACTCCATCCCTGGCGCTTCCAATAGCGGGAAAGTACTAAGGGTTGATATATTTTGCAGAAGGATGTGCTTAGCAGAAGGATGTGCTTCACCAGGTTGTCTCGCTTGTCTCTGGTGTTCTGAGAAACCTTCTCCACTGTGCACGCAATGCACTCACGATAGCCTTCAACTGCCGGGTTGAATGTGCTCCCAATGTCAACATCTTCCCGCTTACGTTTGGCACGTCCTTTTGCCTGCTTCGCAAGTTTCGCACGGCCTTCAGCAGCTTCGGCCGGGGCTATCGCATCAGCCTCCGCGTGTACCACAGTGGAAGCAACGGCCTGCTCTGCCAGCTCTGAAAGATCACCATCCACTGCATCCTCGTTCTGATGTACGCTATGGACTGTTTCCAGTGCTGTCGGCCCAGGGATGACATCTTTGCCTGGCGCGCGATCACTTGCGTGCTTCTAGATCTTGTTCGTGCTACCTTTCGGTCTACCAATCGGACGCTTTATTGGCGAAGTGAAACACAACGTACTATTATAATATAAAACAATACCTTGTATACCCAAACAAAGCCTTGTATACTCCCGTTGGTACACGCAACTGGGTTCCACTTAAGTGCAAGCTTGCAGCTGACAGCCTCGTCCGAACGTCCCGATGCGCACGCCATGATGCCTACAGCCGAGCCGTCGCCTCCGGCGACGTCTTAAATAGCTTAAACTTTCTGCTACATGTGCCCGCCAACCGTAGTTTTTGGTAGCAAACGCTTGCTACATGTGGCCACTAGTACTGGGGGGTAGTTTAAAAGTAGTTTAAAGAATTCTTGTAGCATAATTTTGCGATTTGGGCCCCAAAAAACTATTTATTCTGCTACAAAAAACAAAAAACAACCTATTTGTTCTTGCATTTTTGCTAGGAATCGCATTTTCGCCGACCACTGATGAGCAGATGAGTGTGGACATGTTTCTCATTCTAGACATCCGAGGCACAGAAGACCTGGAGCCGCATATATATCCAGATGGCAGTGGAAGAAAATTTTCAAACGCTGTAGGCACGTGGACTAGCAACCTCGCTATCTCACATCTCTTCATAATCGAATTATCACACCGGGTGGGGCTGTGTGCAGTGGTGGCGGAATCAGTGTCCGTGAGCAATATGTGGGTTGGCTAGGTGTGGCCGTATGTGTCACACGGTGCTGGTGCACGTGGGTGGTACGCGAGGGTGGTACTAGCCTAGGATCGGGGACGTCCTGGCAAGGCCCAGCTGCTAACACTAGCAACATCGACATCCCTGTAAGTGGCGAAGTGGGCACCTGTGAGCATGCTCACAGCTGTCTGTACAGATTGCATGCACAGGACTCACAGCAGGTCTCACAGGTAATCCACTTCATGTATTGATCTCACAGCTGCGCACAGGCCAGCCACAGCAACTTTACAGAAGGGTTTGGGTCCAAACTCTCACAGGTGGCTTCCTGCTCACAGGCTGACTACTGCCTCACAGGTGCCCCTACAGCTCCCTACATGTGCAGCCACTCCACAGACCGCTCACAGCAGCTCTACAGAAACCCACAGCAAGCCTGCAGCCTGCTCACAGCAGCTGCACAGGCACCCACAGCAGGCCTGCAGGCCCCCCACAGCAGCTGCACAGGCACCCACAGCAGGCCTGCAGGCCCCCCACAGCAGCTGCACAGGCACCCACAGCTGGCTTGCAGGCCCCCTACAGCAGCTGCACAGGCACCCACAGCTGGCTTGCAGCCTGCTCACAGCAGCTGCACAGGCACCCACAGCTGGCCTGCAGCCTGCTCACAGCAGCCCTGCCCTCATAATCGAGGGCCTGCAGCTGTGCCACCACACCAGCCGTGCCACAGATGCCTGTGGCATTGCAGCTTGCACTCAGGTGCAAGCGACTGGCATGCACTCAAGTGGCACAGACATCAATGCTCAATCAAGTCTATATCTGAGCACACCCATTGATAGCGTTTACACTTCAGCTTGGCTCGACTGCCTCTTCTGAGCCTTCAGAGCCATCTGTACAAGCTGTTTTAAACTCTTCCAAACTCAGGCGATACATGTCACGACCATCGTTGATCTCCTTTCTGAAAAGTGCTTTGACTTGGAAATATCCTGCAAGTTCCTCCCAATGTGAGGTGCAGTGGCACTACACTGTCACAGCTTGGACCCAAGTGTCCATGGTCAGCCTGATGTCCACCAGGTGCACATGCCATCTCCAAAACAGTCCAATACCCACCTTGACCTGGGCATATGTGACCTCTCCTCCCAGTGACTGCCCGACATTTTCAAGTGTATGCTTTGTCTCATCTCTTCATGAAACTTCTCGACTCCTTGCAGGTGTTTGTTGCGTGCCAATGATTCGAACATTTGAACACCTATATCGCGGTCACATGTAGACCTTGCATGACAGCGATTACGTTGAGATGGTCTGGCTCCAGATCAGTCCCAACAACTTGTACAACTTGACAGCAGTGATGCACACTTCACCAGTTGATGGAGGCGCTGGGTTGGCGTTGGTCACTGCAAAGGGCATGGTGTCAGACACAAGCCAGGATGCTCGTGAAATCCTGTATTGAAAATTTTCAACACACTTGGGACCTGCCAATGTCAGGCTTGTGCTTCCTTGCCTGCAGCATGCAGCTCTGCTGCCAACTCGGTACTACCTTCTGGTCAGTGACATGCTTTGGACCTTCAACTCTGCCAGTGACTGCGCATAGATTGCCAAGAAGGCAATTTGCTGTTGTTCCACTCGTGTAATTGGTTTGCAGGTGACAATGGACACCGTCGTGGTCCCTGCGTTGCACTCAACGTCCACGACGGTGTGTACGTCGCCAAACTTGGCTCCAGACTGTACCAAATCACGAAACGTATGAATGAGCAGCATATTGATTTAATATAGTTCCTGCGCCTCCGATATCCCAGATTTTCAGCCTTTGTATCAGAGATAATAAGGCCTTGTTGCACCGCACGCACCCCCGTTCACAGTGGCTGTGCCCAACGCGGTCGAAGCGTATAGCGTGCGTTGATTCCATGTCCTTCGTGTGAAAGTTGTGAGTGACTTCCGTGACTGGCCAGTCTGGCACCGAGAGGCCGTTTCAGTGTCTCTGTGACCTGCCCAGCCACAGTCGCTGCCTGCTGTCTTTTGCTACAGCCTCCTCAGACTTCATCATATTCAACTACTTATCTTTTCTGTCGAGACCTATACCACAATGAACGGCCCACGCCATACGCTGTGGGGGTATGATTCACCGATTGCAAGCGGCACAGCAGCAGGTGGCAGACCGAAACTGAGGACCAGAATGGAGATATTGATTTCATCATGTGAGCGTTTGATATGGCTCAAGCACCATCCTCGTTCGAACTCCAGTCAAAGCGACCTCGTGTATGATCCCACGGGATCCCAGAGAGGTCAGCATGCATGCGTGAGTGTGTGGCTCATGGGCATGCAGCATCTGCTGCATCGTAGCATGTGTGAACGTGCTGCCACATTCCAACAGCAAATTTTGTCACAGGCAGTAGGCGGATGGTGTCTGCCACCGGTCTTTGCCACCAGACTTCCCAGAGAGGACCAAGACCCTCAAACTTTTGGGACACTCTGCAACACACAATGGTGTGTTACGCGGAGATGAACGCAAAAGCCCGGCAGCGAGGGCAGCAGCAAGAAAGCAGACGGCCAAATCCCCGAACGCAGACAACAGCAACAACTAGCAACCATATCGGGTGAAAAGCCACAACGAACCGACACAGCCGACACAACCACACCCACGCATCCACACACACGCGCACTCCCGCACCCCACCACCACAGCACCCACGCCACAGCCGCACACAGCAACCACCGGCCACACTGCGTACTACCGCCCACCCCAGCAAACCCGGCCACCACCGACCCCCCAACAGCAGCACCCCCACTACAGCCGGCCCCACTTGAGCACTCCACCACGGGCCCCTTGCCCATGAGAGCCCGGGGGATCGCGCCCCCCACAGAGCAGGGCGTACCAGCCCGCCCTCTCCGGCTGCCCGGCAAGATGGGCACTCACAGCTACATCTCGACCCGCACAAGCCTACATCTCGACCCTGCCTTCCCGTGGGCACTCACAGCCCGTGGGAACTCACAGCCCGTGGGAACTTGAAGGCAGGGTGGGCCAGCACGACCAGACGCGGGGCCGGCCTGCGCCGCTGCAACCGCGGCCCCGGGTCCATCAAGGCGGCCCCCGGTCCATCAAGGCGGCCAGCGGCCCCCTACAGCACGTCCGACGGGACAGCGTGGCCAGGCACCACCGCCCGGCCCGCCAGCCGCATGCGCCACGGAGCGAAACAAAGCGGAGCGTGCCACGGAGCCGCAGCGAGGACCTGGCGCGTGGTGTGCACTGCATGTGTGTCCGAACTAAAGAAATCGAACATCACGTAACGGGCGAAAAGGTGCAGCAGCTCCAAAGTGTTCCAGTCGTGGCTCCTGGGTCGATTGTCGGATTGACCATTTAGAAACCTGGGTGCACGCAGGTCTCCTGCCAGCTCGCCTTTTGAAGCTGAGTTCATCCTGAGTTCATGACTGCCACCTGTTGTGCTCATTGTCCTGACGTTTCTGATGCATTTTGAAAGTAAAATTGGCCATTGTGATCGCGTTTTTTGAGTCTGATATTTCAGTGCTGTGCTCAGTGGCATACAACCACTTCCACCACCACCTGCCAGCGCTCGTGAACACAGAACCAACCACAGCATCCGAGAATGGCATACCCAACGATAGTGTGGCTCGCTTCGGTCCATCAGTGCACCTTGAGCTGCCATAAGGGCAGCTTTGGAAATAGTAGTGTGCCTTGACAGGACCATCACCCACAGCCTGAGCGCCTGGCCTTGAACGATCACGGAAGCGACTGCCTTTCACGCAGATGCAGCAGAAGTAGGCATCGCGCGAGCAAATTGCGCTG